>JANRMR010184831.1:0-31735 GCA_025434825.1 Bergia sp. 'catenularis'
ATGTATGTATGTATGTATGTATGTATGTCAGTGTTTGTGTATACAATATAGAACTATATGCCTGCTCTCTAGCTTTATTACGTCTGTTAGAGCAGGTGTGAATAGTGATTTCATCGGTAAACGCACCCATCCACATGGACTGTGACAACTCAAAATTTCGGATAAAGTATGGATTCGGTGGATCATAGAAACAAGGAGCGAGAGAAGTGACCAATGGAATTTAGGTTAAATTGGGAGTTTTAGTTTTGTATTAGCAACGTCACTTTGAGGTGCAAGTATTTTGGAAAAGCAGATTTTCCATTGTTTTGCGGCAAAACCACCACAACAGCCAACAAAACTCCTTCTTTCCAAACTAATCCACTAACGGCACCAGTAGGCCAGTCAGGTGATAGTGCGAGAAACTAACAGTTGGGGAATATCGATCGGTTTTATAGATTTCGTCTAGCAGAGAGATCGACGCTTGGTTCAGGGTAATGTTTCATATTGCAAGCGAAACGACTTTCAATTTCCTTCTAAATAGCAAAACAACTCACCTATCAACCAGCGCCAAATGGCGGAAATTTGAGTTTAAGAAGTCTTTGTTTTGACTAAGAAGTGTCATTTCAAGATCGTTAGAGACATGAGACGTGGAAATGCTTGACGCCAGATTCATTCCTGGGCGGAGCACATGACAATAATGGGAAAAAATGTCTCTACTCAAGTGCAATAAATACCCGCAAAGGCAACTCTTTCCTTTTATAAGCTTTGTACATTAATTTCTTTCTTTCTAAGAAGATATGCACTTAATGCTCTGTGAACAAAAAGAAAGAGGTTCCAAGATTATTAATTCTGAGATTTTTCAGGTATGATTCTGGAGAAATCACATTTATTACTTGGAATTTAATAAGTTGACGTCCATGGTAAAGGATGGCAAATTTAGCTAGCGAAAGTAGTAGTCTTAATTATTTCCACATTGACGCGAAACTAAAAGTCCTAACGATGCTGTCAAGTGTGCCATTAAAGTGTCGACTCAGAGTGAAAATGCTGAAATATTTTAGCCAAATTTTTATTTTGATCAAAGCGTTATTATGAGCGTTGACGTCATCTGACACCACGTAAGACAAAGCATCAACAGAAATTAGCAGCTTCAAAAGCGTCATAAACTTTTAAGAACGTATAGCTAATAACTAAAAGGGTTTCCATGAAGATGTCGACTTGTTAAGAGCTACACAGGAAAACTAGAGTGTTAGGAATTTGAACAGCTGTCTATCTGTGCATAAAAACACTCAATCCTCTTTGCAATGCGGGGGTAGCGGTTATTTTTATACTTAATGTGTCGTTGTATTATGGCATTTGTACCTGTAAACCTATTTACCGGGGATAAAGAGCCATTAACGGAGCTTTTAGCGCCAAGTTACATAAACTCACTCGTTCACACACTAAAAGGTGTTTTTGCAGGAATTTCATGACCCGGAAAAAACATGCTGTTCTTCTCGTGCTGCCATTAACATCTTAAATGGGCTATTTTCCTTAGTAAAATTTATAAACATTGCGTAGCTTTCATGAAAGCATCTTCTCTAACTTCATTTTATGAAGTAGTTATAGCCGCAAATAATCGTCGAAAAGGACTTTCACGACCCGGAAAAAGGCATAACGTGTTGAACGGGTTGCTGTCCTTGCGTGTCCATTAAAACATCTTAAATGGACTCTTTTCCTGTACTAAAGTTTGTAAATAATGCTCCAATTTTTCTCTAACTTCAACCTGTTCAATTTATGAAGTAGTTATGGTTGCAAATAGTCGTTTAACAGGAACTTTGTGACCCGGAGAACCCGTGTTATTCTTTTTGCATGTCCATTAACATCTTAAATGGACTCCTTTCCTGAGAAAACTTTATGGACGTTGCGTTCTGAACTTTCACTGTAGCATTTTTCTTTAACTTCCTTGTAGGTTAAAGTTAAGGTACAACTTGAAACCGTCTTTTGTCCAAAATCTTTAAAAATAATAATTTTCTATTTTTGTTTCTACATATGGAACTGAAAGCCAAACAGACTGTTCTTTTGTTCAATTGAAAACCGTTTGAATATAAAATGAATATAAAACATACAACTGCGGCTAAAAAGCTTATAGCAGCCCATTGGCAGTCATCTGCTACCAAAAGCATGAGTGAAGTGCACTCTGTCACTCCAAACCTTAGGCTAACGCAGATTGGAACATGACAAGAGAAGACGAAATCTTGCAATGCTATACATTAGTCAAATACAGTATAAAATTATATAATATATTCAACAAACCGAGGACCTCTGTTTATATCGTACTAAACAAGTTTGGTTAAAGCGAAGTTTCAACGAATGGAAAGATATTTTATTATAATATCATTAAATAATAATAAGACAAGAGAAGTGGCTATCTTTTTTTTATCAATTTAAACTCAAACGTACATTTTTGCATATAAAACATTTCTAAGATTTTTCAGAATTTCAAACCATCATTTTAGTTTTTCCTATACTTTCAATTATCTTTTGTTTTCCCGGTTGCAACGTCTTAATGAAAAGTGTCACACGGTGCTCCAAATTGGTAGTTCCTTTTATTATTATTACTGTTATTATTATTATTATTATTATTACCATAGCAATATCTTATTAATTCAGTTCTTACATTCTCGATTTATGTCGGCTAGGCACAGTATGTATGCATATCTGCCTATCTGCCAATCTGTCTGTCTGTTTGTCTGTCTTTGTCTGTCTGTCTGTCTGTCTATCCCCTGTCTTTTCTGAGCTCTTGTTAGCTTCTTCCAGTCTATCGGTGTCTTTTTTTGTTTAACCCATCATGTTCCTTTGTCCTGGCATGACCACTGCGTTTAATTAACTTTTCTAGTTTTGAGGTGTTCAGGCTGAGATTTAGAAACAAATAAAGTCAATGTATATGCTTTCAAATAACATAATGAATTAAATTGGAGTTGAACGAGTGCTCAGCAAAAGTGCTAACTTCACATATAAGCAGTGGAGATTGCTACATATTTTGTTTATGGTTTTCAAAAAGCGCCAAGGCGGAATTGGGGGATTATTCTGCAGCTCTAACGGTCTCACAAATAACCTATGAACAACTGAGTCTGAAACTGCCCCGATTTTAAGAACAATGCAATAAGTCTTGGCTGAAATATTTGGTTCTTATAAAGAAGTTTCTCCACTCTCTTCTTTAGTGAGGCAAGGCGTCAAGACGCAAGCGGTTCATTGCTAGGTCGATCTCAGTAAAGCTAAACTTCGTCGGTTGCTGAAACTGACAATTTTTTTTTGAAGCATGTTTTTGTATATTTAGCAAGAAATCCATACTCAGCTGATTTAATTACCATACAGTTCAATACTTTCGGTTTCGAACGCGACAGCTGATATCGAGTCTACATTTCCAAATCAATCTTGGAAAATTTAGGAGCTAAATCAGTGGCGAGAAAGTTCGCAGTTTCTGATCAGATGTGTTAACAGCTGACTGCTTCTGTAGTGTTTGCGACTCCCGAAGAGTCAGATACTAAAAAGACTGTATTGTTACACATATTGAAAAACAATTTTTTTCATATTTTTATTGAAAATTCACAACTTGTAAATTAAATTCAAGGTGAGTTGTTTCGGCATCTTTGATTTTCCTTTATTTAAGCGATAAGCAGAAGCAAATTAAACGAGTGCCAAATCATTCTTCCTTTATTGTCATTACTTGGGGTGACATAAAACATTTTCAAGCTATACATAAACATAGAGGAAATAAAATTATCACTCCTGCCTTATGATGCGTGGACTTTCATGTCAAATGCCAATTTTTTATTCTC
This sequence comes from Bergia sp. 'catenularis', assembly GCA_025434825.1. Taxonomy (NCBI): domain Eukaryota; kingdom Metazoa; phylum Cnidaria; class Anthozoa; order Zoantharia; family Parazoanthidae; genus Bergia; species Bergia sp. 'catenularis'. Next base: position 3,798 of record JANRMR010184831.1, read on the forward strand.
CCACTACGTAACGTAGTGCACAAAACAATTATAGAGCTAAATATTCCGGTCATGGCAACCTTGGGCGTGCACCTGAGCTTACAAAACACAGCTAGGCAGCTTGGTATGTCTTGCTTTTGGTTGGCGAATGTATGAGTTTCTTTCAATTCAATATCTGCCATTTTTAGAGTAAATTTGTTAGTAATTTAAGTTTGTATTGTTATTTTTTTTTGTAGTTTATCAAGATTCAGCTCTCCTGCTATCACCGCATTTTGTGTAACTTGTAGAGAGTTGAAACACTTCACTGTTTAATCTTAAGAGATAGTTCAGTATTTTTTGTGCTAATTTTAGTATTTACTCGTTGACGTATGCGGTATGAATTGTCGCTTTATTTATCAAATCTGGTTTTCAAGATATGGTCTTACTTTATCGAGGGTTTTCCCTTCCATACACTTACTTCAATTTTGAGGGCACACTCATGATCCAGCTGGTTCATTGCAGACCAATCTACGCCCACCACATGTACAGCGCTAGCCTTCAGCCCATCCAACCACAAAATGAGAAAACTCAGTGCGATATAATCAGTAAGCCATCCAACCATATCCCCCTTCTCACTAAACTAATCTAATATCTTTTAAGTCTAATATTGAGTTAACAAACGAGCTCGCTAATTACTGACGTACCGCCGCTACTATACCCTACGAACAAAAACTCGAGCTCTTAACAAAATAATGGTTGTGTAGTCGTTAACCGGAGACAAACTGTCGCTTGGTAGTCTTTTAAAGTGCAATAGCACCAAAAAACAGGGCGCAGAGTGACATAAGCACTTGCTACTTGTTAAACTAATGGGCTCAGTATTTTTCTTCTTATTGTTGACAAAATGACCGTTCCGATATCTTTTGTTTTCTTTTAAAACTTTTCTCATTTGGACAGGAGTTAAATATTTTGTGAGAAATTCAAAGACAAAGCAAGAGGCAATCTGATAATTAACGCAGGTATAATATCGAAATTTACCACCAGTACACTGTAAATGTATGCAAATGATTTGGTTATAAAATCGTGAAAAATATCGAATTGTGGTTCAGGCTCCATTTTATCGTTCTGCCTTTGGCAACTGTTCATTTGTTTTGGCAACAAAAACACCCCAATTACGTCTGCACGGCTCGTTTTCCATTCTGTTTATGCAAGATCGCGATAAGAATTCAAAACTTTCCCATGGCAAAGTCTCTTTATTTGGACAAACCCCTGGAGGACAACACAATTTTCAAGGACGACAAAACCACTCACAGAGCGATACAGCTTGAAACACGTAGGGATAAGCAGGATATAGTGATTTAAGATCTTTAACTTTAAGTTTAACTTTCATAGGAAAAAAAGAAACCATAGCAAATATAGCAAAATAGACACCATTAAGTTCATTTTTACTTCCCGGGGAAGAAAAGTAATCTAGCTTGTTTCGTGCTGCTTGGCTGGTGATTTCTAATAACTCATTAATTTCTCGTTTATCTCCCAAAATAGGTCACATTTTCCGCCATCACAAAACTCAACTTTGTCAAAACACCACCTCTTTGCAGTTTTTAGTTTGAAAACAAAAGACATCTTAACAGTATTAGAAACTATAAATGCGTCCAATCGCCGCGAGGGTAAATGGAATTAGTTTTTAGCTCTTTGTTCAAAGATAAAGAGTTGGTTTGTCCTTTCGCAAAGTTTAATTATTTATGTAAATATAACATGTCATAGTTTACATTTCAATTTTGTTATGAGCGTAAATATTTTCCTTATAGAAAAAACAGGTCCTTTTCATTATAATTTCAATGTGGTATTATGGTTTCGCCCTTGCGTACTATAGGCAACTGATTTGAAACAGAGATTTTTGCTTTCGAAAGCAAACTTTTGAGTTGGGGTTGGCAGAGCGATGTATTGGGTTCTGTTGGGCACGTGCCTGCTTTATCAATGTTTACAATTGAATCCAATTAGCGTTTCTACAAAATTTGACTAAACGTGAACATTTTAAATGAAATAACGGTAAAGATTTACATGGATGGCACGGCAGCGAAACATGTTGCGTTTTCAATTTTGTTTGCTGCCACTGCTTTATTTCAATCAATCCAGTAAGGGAAATGATATTGTAGTTTGTCTTCAGCTCTTCAATCTTCAGCCAAATGGTCATTTATTTATAAGCAGTTTATTTAAGTTATTACTACGGACAAGTTCAAAGTAGTTGTTAAGAAATTCAAACAAGAAACTACAACCGTTTCTTCAAGATTTTAGCTTGGATTTAAAGACAGCAAGTTGGTAAAGAAAGTTGGCAACAGAAAATCAAAAATACATAAAGATATTTTTTTAGCAGAAACACCTACAATTATTGACGACCGCAGACATGCTATTTCATTGCCAGTAGAGTTTTACGAGGTCCTTTTGGTAACATTTTCCGTTTCATTTCATTTCTACTATTACACGCACGCAGGGAGCGAAAGATAGTTTTCATTAAATCAGATGTGCAAATGGTCACTTTTGTATATTTAATTCCGCTTCCGAAATTACAAACATTTCTCGGCAGGCTTAATCTTCACGTCGCCACTAAAACCCCAAGTGACAAGCACTGCTGAGAGAGACAATAACCAAACCCCTAAAATGACGCCAAAAGTTGCTCAACTCAAGCTGGGCGTTCACGACTGTACTTAGTGACTTTTTTCGTTTCTATGAAGTTTCGCGAGAAACCAACTCCAGTTCCCGGAGGCCTGTCGGGTCACTGAAGTGTGGACACACAAACGTTCGAAAGGTGACCCGGCTTAATATGTTTTCAGCAGAAAATAGACATGACCTGTCTGCTGTTATACAAAATAGCGATATGAGATGAAAAGTTGTTATCAAATTAGCTCGAGGCTACGATGAATATTTAGCCGACTGGGTTTAATCTTAATGGATCTACGAGTTCTTCCTATTATTCACTGGATACTAATTTTGACACTCCCGCTGCGAAAAGATGAAATTGAAACATCTCACAACTCAATAATCGAATATTTCTGACCTCAAGGTTTTATATATATACATGCGGTGAATCACCGCTCGGTGCGATGGTGTGGTTAGTTTCCTCACTTGCAAAACTAGACAGGCATATATTTACCAATTTTCGCGTATTGGAACAAACTTTCTCAAACCGAAGCTAATGCTTTTCTACTAGTTCACAGCTCCTCGCGACCACTCTCATCACATTTGTGTTTGAGACTGGGCATTTTAATAATGTAGGACGCAATAATGGATCTTCTGAAAGAGCAAACATTTCAATTACTTTCATAATTAGCCGTGGCATCATTTTAGCCATTATGAATGACATGGGTGATTCCTACGGGGTTAATATTGATTCTAGTGGCACTAATACATTATCCAGTGGCAAATCGCCTGTTGATTGGCTCGAATACCCTTGTTTAATTTGGCTTTCGACAGCTGGGCAGCGGGTCATTTTTGTCGCTTCTGTTAATTGCATTCCGTTTACAACCAATTGTATATCCAACAAATGATCCTTTCAAGTGATTCTGGACTTAAATAAATTGCTTCCTCTGCCAGAGAAAAGAAAAATCAATTTAGCTGCTGCATCAACGACATCCGATCTGGCAAATTTGAAACTCGTATTTGGCAAAAAGGGCCGTAGATCAGTAGTTCCTTCCCGGAATACCCAACAGCAGGCCTTCAATAACTGGGTAAATTCATTGCTTTTTCTTTTCCCTCTTAACAGCAAGAAGCACTTACAAAAAAGCCACAAGCAAAATTAGTTGAACATAGTCACGTGACTTAATTAAAGTCTAAAACTAAGTTGCGTCAAGGCAATAATTGTTCTTGGCGATACAAGGGGAGAGATGATTTAACTACACTATGATTGAATTGGTTGACCAATCATAGAGCGGATTTGCGCCACGGTAATGGTCAGACCTCTTGTCTGTTGACAGCCAATTGAGGCCTTGCTCATTTATAGTTTGGAGCTGATTTGATGTCGAATTGATTAAGTTTAATTCACTGTCATATGATGAATGTTTTTAATAACGAGTTCTGTTACCTGAGTTGTTTTAACAAACAACGAACGCCAGCTAATTTTTACTCAGTAGCAGCGAGACCAACAAAGTGCTAGGACCACGAATCACAACAGAACCCGGTCGCTAGTTATGGACGACACAAATTCCGTGGCCTGTAAGTTTGTGGACAATGGCTAAAACATTATAAATCCGGCACAAATATTTTGTAGTAACCTGTTTGATGTCGAAAATCGCATCGATTTATTTTGTTTTCGAAGCAGTATTCCATTTTGGCCACAGTTTAGTTAAGCAAGTGCGAATAGTTTGACAACCTCAAGCGGCGGTTTAAAACTCGAAATTAACAACAACCACGATTTCTCTCTTTCCGTTTCTAGCGAGACAACAGCAGGGAAACATGAGAAATTGTGCGGGATGCAGAGAGAAGATCTTCGACCGATTTTTGCTCTACGCTTTGGATCAGTACTGGCACGTTAACTGCCTCAAGTGTTCGTGTTGCGATGCGAGGTTGGGAGAAATCGGGACTTCGTGCTATTCAAAAGGAGGAATGATTTTGTGCAAGACAGATTATGTGAGGTGGGTAAAAATTCCCCGGTATAAATTTTCATTTTAAACTCATTCAGTGGCATGATTAACCTGTTTTTATTCAGAAACTGTCTTGTCACAATTCAGATGTATCGGTGGTGAGCCGAATTTATTTTATGGTGTTAAACGTGTTATTGAAGTAAGAACGGTTTTGAGGAGCTATTCGGATAAGTATAGTCAATTTCTTTGCTTAGTTCTGGAAAAAATATGACTTGGTGGAAACATTATCCTTATTTGTCAAGAAACTTTCCTGGCACTCAGTAAAGATAAAAAAGCTTCCTGTCAGCATTACGAAACAACAGCAAAGTGGTTTTATCTCAATTACGGGCCTTTGGCTTTTATCTCCATTCAATTTCCATCAAGTTCTATGCATACATTTCAACCAATATAATATTCCCTTCCATTACGAGAGTGCCATTAATAAGGTGCGCTATAAAGGGGTCCAGAGAATGGCCATAATTAAGCGCTTCAATCCAGCCCACAGAACTCATTAAAGTAGCTAGTCTCTGACACCGCAACTGATGAGTTGTGTTCGGGAAATGCAGAGAAGCCTAATTGCGGCGGTATCATTGCGAGAGGAAGCTGCTAAAATTGGTCTCGCGACCAGCTGACGACGAAATGTTTTGGATTTTTTTTTATAAATATGCCTTTTTAATATCTTTTGTCATCGTCTGCGCGCTGTTTAACATTTCCAGTGAAAGGAAGTCGATAAATTCAATGGTTCAGTGAAGGACAATTTATCACTATCTTAAATATTGGCTTTATGAGCTTTTATCACTAATTACTCAGAACATACTCCATCCCACGCTACCATATTAGCCAAGTATATCTTTCGCAAACCGTTTACAGCAGTTTCAACTCCTATTGCCTTTTTATTCCTTCATTATTGAGAACTTTGCGTATCGTTTTTTTCCCTACAGGTTGTATGGGTCGTCAGGAGCATGCGCGGTTTGCGCAAAACTTATTCCCGCCACGGAACTTGTAATGAAAGTTTTGGGGAAAGTCTACCATTTACATTGTTTTACGTGTACGACCTGCCACAACCAGTTGGTATCAGGGGACCGCTTTCACATGGTAAATGGGAGAATATTCTGTGAAAACGATGATCCCCAGTATCTGAAACAACAACTTCATGTGCAAAAACAAACGGTAGGTGAAAGGCTTTGGCTTGTTTTTAACCCTTGCCCCCGAAAATAAAGACAATATTTATGAATTTAGAAATTTCACAAATTCACCAGTCAGTAAACAAAAATCCCCAAAAGACAAAACATCCAGTCATTTCGCAAATTTTAAAGATTAGAAGCGTTTTGTCTGATTCGCTTGAAATTCCTGAAAGCACAGTTTGTTTTTGACTTCCAAGCTGGATGGTTAGTTTTAATATCGCGGCTGTGTAAGCGAACCTTTGTGATACGAAAACATTCTGAATGCTGGCTGTCAAAACAACGCTTTAACTCTCCAACAACAGCGAAAGGATATTTAGTTTTAATATCTGTTCCTCTTTTTCCTTAAACCAATATTGAGTCATCAAGTTTGACATTTCATTTTCCAGCTCTTGCTGAAGGGAAAGTCTGGACTAATTGGAAAGGAGCTGTTTTTTGTCGTCATTGTTACTAAACAAATGACTCCAGTATTCTGTGTATAAAGCTTTCTTTGTTTATGTTGCAAGGCTTTCAAAGTGATATGCGAAAAGCACGGTACTTAGAACTTTGACGGTTTGGCAGCAACTTCGACTGCGATCTGTGCGAAATTGCCATGAATTTGCATGTTGCCTGGAAGATAAACTTGATAAAGATCAATCATAATCCCCACTGCCACTCCATAAGCGAAGTTGTCACACATTTTAATACGAATTAATTAAACGACTTAAATTGTTTCAGTCTACTCGCTGATAGGGTACGGGCCACTTGCAACCGAAGACTGGCCCATTCAGTCATCAAAACAACTGTTAAAACACGTTTAACGATAAGACACGTTTCTTCTAAAAGCTGATAAATTCTCGAGATTATGGAAAACCATTTCGAAGTGTCAGCACAAGAGCAATAAAGGTGTGTTCAAATTCTCGTGCTATGCAGGAAACAATTACCGGCAATTTTTAAAAGGGGTTTTCTAAATTGACAGAAGAAAAACACGACCAGCGCTTTGTTTTTCACGACTCACAATTTTAATTACATTTACTGATAGATGAGAGAAAAAGAGTAGATTAGACCTTGTGCATGCGAAGACAGAATATTACACGCTGTCCATGTGGCTTCTACAAGATAAAGGGAAAAATAGATAAGATATTGTTGGGACGATTGCAAATTTCGCGAATTCTCGCCGAAAGCGATATACACTTTCCAGTCATGAAAATGATCTTTATTTTACTTGTATTCTAGTACTTGTGCGCTCAACACATTATCTAGAAAGTTCCCCCCTGTTGTGAAGTAAGTGATGGATACGCAATGAGAATTATTTTTAAAAAATTTATCTGAACTTTGAGAACGTTTTTATGTATTATAGCTATCAGAGCTTTAGTGGTTGTGTAGAGTAACTTTACTCCTGTTTCTTTTGACTAATTGGCGGTTTGGATCAGTGAAAACACAAACAAAGCTGCTTTCATCCATCTCTGTGGCGGAAACATTAAAGCAGTCCCTTTTTAGGAGAAGTAATGGCAATTAGTTGTACGCGATGCATTAGATGGCACATGATTACGTAAAAAGCCCTCAATATCACTTAAGTATTCACGACTTTCACTTTCCTAAAAGCATAAAATGATTCATCTCAAACAGTGACTTGACAAAGTCTTAATTCACTGTTTTGTCACCTGGTTTCTATGCGACATAATAGTTTCACTCAAAACTTTCCAAATGATGATCGTTTAACACAAAAGATATACCTCATTTGTCTGATAACACCAATAATAACAAAATAGGTTTGTTTTTCCAGCAACAATGTTTCATATTCTCATGGTAACGCTTGTCTTGTCACGAACACCTGCTGTCGATATTAACAGGCTCAGTAGCGATATTGACTTCTCAGGTACAAAAGAACAGTTGTAACTTCCATGTTCCAAACTCACGCACATATTTATACTTTGCCTTTGGTTCAAAATTATACAAAATCAAATGCTAAACCAAAACCCCCATTGCTTTTTATCCCATCCGTGACAACAATTTTGCGTTATCCTCTGTTGTTTCGTTCTATTAAAATTAAAATTAAAATTAAAAGTCAACTATTCTTGTTAAAACTTGAATCTGATGTTTTAGGTGCGGAACAACCGACGCAAATTCCAAATTCGCAAATGAAACAATTTAGCTATAGTGTTCTTTTCTATATACGAGAAGTTGAGTCCGTAACTAGCCCAAAGTTTTCGCTGCTGAAACGATTCTCTGGAGCGACTTAACTGACTAAAATTGTTCCTATTCCTCGGGGGATGAAGATTCATGAAGCAATACAAAAACAGTTCAACGCTAATATCAACGGAGTGGCTTTTTCCTTGATGAGATATTTGATCGGAAAGGGTGTTGATGACAAAGAAAGAACAGGAAGTGTTTTTCCTTGCAGCTGTCAGATATGACTTTATTGGGAAACGAAGATGCATTAAGTTGCATAGCCAACACGACATTGCCATAGAGGGGATGACTGGGTAATGTTGGTGATCTCTGTTACGTTGTGGTGGTATTGAACACTGTAATAAGCGAAAGCAGTAGTAGTTCTTGAGTTGCAGTTGTAGTAGTGGTTAGTTATAGTGATAGGAGTAGCCGAAAGGCGATAGTAGTCAGTATTAGTTGTGGTTGTGGTGCTATAGTGGTATCAACAGCAGTAGTGGTAGCTGTAATTGCAGTGTTCGATATACTCGCAGAGCTAGTGGTGGTGTATTACAGCATCAAATAATATTAATAATGATAGGAAACTAGCTGTGGTTGTACCTGCGGTTGTATGGTAGCAGAATGGTTATGCCAGTGGTGGTTTATAGATTTAGCAGTGGTAGTAGCAGTGGCAATTATAAAGAAGCAGTGGTAGTGGTGGTAGTGGTAGTAGAGCGGTACATTTGTAGTGGCGGTTGTATTGTTAGCTGTAGCATGGTGGTAGCAGTTGTGTTGATATATTGTGATGGCTAGGATAATGGAGTGGTAGCAGTATTTGCACTGGATGTGGTAACGGTAGCTGTAGTTCAAGGGTGGTAAAACAAGATGGTATTAGCTTTTTTACTAACGTAAAGACAGTTGCATTGATAACGAGCACAATGAAACGCAAAGATTAAAAAAGATCATAACAATACCTACGAAAAAGTTTTATACGATTACCACTACAAAAACCACTAGCGATGGTGATTTTGTCGGTAGTTGTGATAGTAATGGTAACACAAATGGCAATGTAAATTGTGATGATAAGGCAAGGAATGGTAATGATGATCGTGCGACAAAAGGTGATGGTGATGTGATTACTAAAAGAAATAGCACTGATAATAGTGATTGTGTTGGTACTGGCCAAGGGAACACAAATGGTAGTGGTACTGATGATAAGGAAAAACTCAACGGTGATGATGTTGATGAAAACGTTAATGGTAACGGTGACCGATAGGCAAATGGTAGTGATAAAATAATACAAAATGAATTGTAATGGGGGTAGTGACGGCAATGCAAACGTTAATGGTAACGGCGATAGTAAGGCAGCAATAGTTAACGGTAATGGTGTTGCTAATGAGATTACTATTTCAAATACAAAAGGTAATGGTGGTAAATGATGGTAAATGGCGATGACAGTGGTGAAGATGATGTGATTGCCAAGACAAACGCCACTGATAGTAGTGAATGTGTTAATGATGAGGATAGTGATGGTTATACAAATGGTAGTTTTTATTGGTGATAAGTCAAATTTTAATGGTGATAGTGATGGTAATGATAATGGTAACTGTAAGACAGTAATAATGATGGTATTGGTAATGGCGATAACAACAGTAGTGTGATGTATCTTGTATATACCAAAAACGGCAAAATAACCGTTCAGTTTTACCCTAATCCAGACATGCAAGGCTTTCAATGCAGCCTCAAAGATCGAATTACTGTTCTGAGTGTTTTAGTGCAACACAGCCAGAATACAACAACAAAAATGGTAAAATTCGTTGGATTTACAAACCATAAGCATTTCTCTGTTAACTGTGAAAGTAGTACACTGACAGGCACAGCTGAAATTGAAAGTCATAGACGTGTTCATATGCAAGATGCAAGTTGCTAACAATAATAAAAGTTAATATTATAGGTCGTTTGGCATTACACGCTTTTTTTTTATTATAAGAACCTTTTTTATAAGGACGTTGAGGCTGAAAAAATCCCCAAATTTAAGAACATGATAAGAACTTGCTGAGGCTGGAGATACGTAGAGAAAATTATTTTACATGCTGTATTCAGTGGAAATTATTTGTTGTTAAACTGTAAAATAATGCCTAATGCTCGTGCAACATCGCCTGATGACTACTTCGAATGGCGACTAGTGAAACTTGTACATCTTTTAAGAAAACACTAAATTACTGTGCCCAATCCTAAAAAATATATGAATATTTTAAGAACATTTGAGGCTGAAATCCTCAATAATTGAGGATATCGAGCCTCAGCCCCAAAATTAGACGTTCTTATAAAAAGAGTGTACAGAATGGATAATCATTACCCACAAAATAGACACAAAATAAATTATTGCATGCATTGTAATGTATTGTCTTGTAGTATTGTGGTATGATTAGAGAAAAACACCTCTTTGATCAAGTAAGAATAAATTTTATTACGTTTTAAACATTTTCTTGACTCTCTCGGTTTTTAGTGGAGGTTTAAATTATTTTCATCGAGATTACTGCCCAACAGTTATCGAACATCAACGTTTTAATTTAATTTAAAAGTTAGCGGAATTTTTAAAACGTTTAACTGAATATGAGAAACAGTTTACACCAAACACATTTACCGTTCGAGACAACCAAAACGAAAATGGTCAACTTTGGATTTTTAAAACAGGTTAAAGAAACATAGTCATATGGCACTTACGGTTTCTGCTAAATGTCTTTAGCAAGACCGGGATTAATGCACTGATCTCATGAAACTCTCCATATCAAGCATTACGATTCCCCGTCGTGTTTGCTACTTTGTTTTTTGCATTTATTATAGCAAAGTAGCACTATGAAATATACAATGTTTTCTTTCTATTAATACCTTATAGGTATGTTGATGAGAGAAATGGATGAGAAGGAAAGAAATTAGAAACAATGTGATAGTTGTCAAATCAAACTTTGACAACTCTCGACACCCATCGAAGGAAAGATTGTTCATAGTCGACAGCTAACTGGCAAGAAAGTCTACTTCGGATCCACAAAGATGACAAGGACATATGCAACCTGGTAATTAAACAGGGAAAGGGGACAGTTCCCTCCTTTGATATTAAAAAGCAGTCATACGGAAATAAACGAATTGAGTTGAAGACGAGAGATTGATCAACAGGAGTAGAACTTAATACAAATGTTACTGGAGGCACATTCAAGGAAACATTAGTGGCTGTATAGCAACATCCATTCGGGATGCATGTCAAATAAAACACTTCATTAAATCAATTTGGTGCGATGCGCACTATGATTCAAACTTCAGTAAAGCCTCGTGTAAACCTATAAAGTAATTTGTTGTTAGAAGAGAAATGTGCCAACGTTAGAACAAAGATATTCACAAATTTAAAAATCTGCGATCGTACAGCAGAAATTGAATGCCTTGAGCACTTCTGTTCTTCTGTATGTTGCGGTTAATAATTCGGAGGAGAAAGCAATAGCCGTTAATTTCAGAACCTGTCAAGAAAATTTATTATATCTTTTGACGAACGTATTTGCATTTATAATCAATTACACAAAGTTGGAGTTGTAGAGTATAATCTTCTAAATCTTTAATTTAAAGGTTTTGTGCAAAAATTGTCGAAGCCCCTCCCAAACTTAAATTGAAAGATATTTCCCATTATATGTGCAGTGAAAACTAAATAGTTTAAACTGAATCGTACACAGAGGAAAACAATGAAATTTCTAAACACGAGTTTTTGCCTGTTACGCGAACCACAGCGTCCGTGGGAGGCCTTCCATACTTCACTCACGAAATCATTGCCAGACACGGCTAAACTTTTAAAACCTGTAAAATATAATAATATAATTCGCCTCCACTGTAATAAACTTAGAACTTTTCGACTAGGAGGTATAATATTTGTAAATAAAAGAGTTTAGGCAACTTGTTATGTTCACGTGTTATGAGCGGGTCTTTGAAAATTGCAAAGTTTAATTAATTTTACACCAAAACAAATGGCAACAAAACTATCCGCTTTGTCTTTTATTACGATATTAAAATAGTGTTAATTAACTTTTGTGGTTGTGTTTACTGTCCTTTGCGCAGCAAGTAGTCGCCTTAATATTGCATTAAACCCATACTTTGCTTATGTAAATAAATTGACTGTCTGTGGCACCCACAGTGTAATTGAATTTCTGGGTTCAGTGGAAGACGTTAAGTGCAATGTATATATTTATTGTATAGACGTCAAGCTGGTTCAAACTCGATATTTTTGCTCTTTTAGCTGTGGGAAAGAAAATGAATGGTCTGTGCCAGCCTCCCGGCTAGACATTAATACACCAAAGAGACGCGTGTTTTCGCGGCTAGGCTTTTTGACTCATATCATCGAGTTACACATTCGAACCAGGAAAAATGTGGGTTAACAGTGAGCCCTTCGAGACAACCTGCTGGAACATCTGGTTGTGAAAGGACAACGTGAGAAGACGAACAAACAAAATGACGTGGCATGTTTTCTGCTCAAAATAAAAACATTACTACAAGTGTGTTTTTTGTATAAATACGAAAACCCTTTTCTAAATAAAGCACGCAGTTATAATGTTTCATAAAGTAATATATTTTAAAACGAGTTCAGTCTCCTTCGTCAACTTTTTTTCGCATTCAAGTTGTCAGTATGGACTGCAAGGGGTTCTGACGTCTAATTTGTAACATGACGCAAAAGTTACTTCTATTTTTTAAAATATAGGAATTTCCGGAGCAAAATATTAACTTAAATCAGCCAGCGAAAACTAACCTGGAAAGTGCAGGTAACTTCTTAACTGTTCGTGATAGAACTAGAAAAAACAATAGTTGACATGGTATATGATTTTATCACCGTGGGTTCGATTGACAATGCCATCACGATTAATCTATTTACTTCAACTTTTTTTAAATTTCTGCTCACAAATCTACACAATTTGTACTATGATGGGTATCGTTACAGCTCGTGAAATTGGGGGTTTCATCATCTGCTTCAAAAGTCACAATATCTTTGAAACAAGTAACGCAAACACTTAAGCCTGGTTTTTGCAAGCGAATAGAAGAGCAGTAAAGCCTGATTTGTATTAGCGACGTAAGAACAAGCATAGACACGGGAACAACACCTTTTATCTCACCGTGAAAACGGTACTGAAAGTACAGAGTGAAGCAAGCGCGAGGATCAAAACATTCTCCCTTTCTCGTGCTTGCTCCAACACATCTTGTGAAAGCAAGCGCAAAGAATGTTCCGAGAGCTGTTGTTGATCAACCAATCAAACAACCTGCATGAGCAGAAAATATGGCGGACGCAAAAGGGGGGGGGGGGTACGGGGACGTGCCGCCAGATAAGGTATACATTTTCGATCAAAATTCATAAACAGGGTATGGATTCTTGGCAGAAAATTCTTAACAGGGTAAACTATTTGCTTCTCTTGCTGTCACAAACAGGGTATGTTGCTTTCCCAGAACAGCGGAATATTGTTTCAGTCTTGTGTCCGTCATAGACAGGATGCCTTTTATACCTTATGTCATAAACAGGTATGGGAAATGCTCTACTCTTTGTCATGAACAGGGTCAGGATTTGACAGCCCATGCGGCGCCCCTCGCCCCCCACCTCACCCAAACATATGTCGAGTACCCCCCGGGGAAGGGGGGCGGGGGCGTTTGGCTTCTTTCTATGCTTGTTCTCGCGTTACTCGTGAGAGCCATGGTTTACTCTTTAAGCGAAGTAAATGAATGTTGACTGGATCAACAGGAAGATTTTAGAAACAAGTAACATCAAACACGTAAACTTATAGTTTTTTTATATGTTTGTATGCGAGTGTTGATTGGTTGAATGAGTTACCGCTTGACATACACAAAATAACACTAATCTACAAAGCAAAGAATCGTAGTCTTATATATTTCTGTACTTTTACATCCGAAGAGCAGGGTGCAGTTTTAAAAAATTTCCATGTGCAATGCTGGGAGGTTATTATCAAGGATAGTTGATTATTACGACGAACATTCGGGTGACAAACACTCCAGCTGTGGAAGGTTATTTTTAGTTTTCCGAAGAACAAACTTTATCGATTGGAGTGTGTAGATGCACAACTCAACGAATGCGTGTGAACGAACCGAAAAAAACAAATAAGAAATTGCAAAAGTATGAAACGTATCTATAGAGAAATAAGCGAAAACAAGACTTCGTTATCAAAGAGAATCCATTACAATTTCATTTTCACGAGAGCTTGATTTGCATAGTTTACGGTAGCAGAGCGGGTTTGTTTGGTGAGGTTAGTTCTTCAATGAAAATCACTATTCTCTCTGCACAAGAAAGCCGTAATTATACACATCTTTTAGTTGTTAAACGCATACTACAACAACTAAACAAACTTCACTGCGCTTTTGAACTATTTAACTTCCCGCCGTAATCTTCAAAACATCATGAAACACAGACAACGACGCGCGTATTTGACAAAAGCGAAGATGCAAACGGCATTCGATAGTCGTTTTCACATTTCAGTTTTAGACTTTCATTTGTAAAAATGGTATACTGTAATGATATACTGTATATGTAATTTAAAAATAACATAATCATTGTTGACTGGTGTTCTCAGAGGAACAAGAGGTTTGCCTTATCCTCGGGGAAAATGCCGTTAGTTCCCTCGGGTAGGCAAAATCCTCACGTTCCACAGAACACCAGTCCACAAGCATAAAACGCTGAGGTTTTTCACCAACATGTTGAATAAATTATTATATTATGGATTTCATTGTCTGGTTCAAGCTTGGACATTCTTCGAAACAAACTGATTACCCTCGGGAATGGATATTATAGTCTCCAAAAATAGATGACTGATTAAAAGAAGGACGTCATTAACGGGCCTTGGGTGTGGTCAAACCTTATCGTCAATGTTTACGAGCTTTTAATTACCTGTAAGCTTGATTAAATTTCAAGGAACATACCATAAAAATCAAAGTGTTGGGTCAAAACTGTGACGAAGATTTGAGATAGTCATTTAATACAGGTACAAACCAATAAAAAACCCCATTTGGGGCAGCTCAAATGCGGCCGCGGCCGCTTAATAAAAGTCGCCGTTCAATCAATAGAGGTGCAATTTACAGTAAATGACCGGGAAAATTTTTTGGGACTTTGAGAAAAGGCCGTTCAACAGAGGGAGGCCTCTTAATGGTGAGTCGCTTAAGTTAGGCAAGACTGTAACAACATACATTTATTCTTCGTCTCAATATGTAAAACAAATGGTATAATACTAATGGTATGTATATTATTATTATTAGTGTTATTATTATTATTAGTGTTATTATTATTATTATTATTATTATTATTATTATTATTGTGGCTTTTCATCACCTGGTCAATAGTTAGTTCCAGGCCATCATAAGAAATAGGTAACACCAAACACTTCCTTGTCACACATACGGATAGCAAATCACTAAGGTCAGACATCAAATGTATATCGTCTTTTATTCCAGCACAAAACAAGAAGTATCAATTTTGCAGTAGGCAAAATGGAAAAGCAGATCTCACGGTTAAGTGTTAGATGAAAGACGAGTGGTTTTTGTTCAATGAATTTCTACTTCAAATACTATTCTAAAAAGAAAGAAATTAGAAAAATCGTAATAACACCAAATTATATCCAAGTCAAATGATACTTCTGTACGGTAGCACCGCCGCACATAATGTGCGAGACGGTTTCATTGTGTCCATCACTAGACCTAGTTGATCTGATATTCTTGTACGCGCACAACTCTTAATTCACCTTAAGGAGGGTTTTGCTTCCGAATCTTAACTTGGGGATATTAAAACAAAGTTCCGTTAATCTCTCCGAATTTGCTTCAGATGTAAAAAAAGAATGATTTCATTTTCCTTTTCAAACCTCTAAAATTAGAAATGTTCTAAACATTTTAAAATTTTGAATACTTCTGTGATTTAAAAAGCCAAACTGATAAAATCTGTTGTAATTTCACGCGCCAATCGAAAATACATTCAGTTAGCTCCGATTTGTTTTGAGTGTCATTACACTCCGGGTTGGTTTATCTTTTTGCTTTGTCAAAGTGGATATCGTGCTAAAAATATTATATTAATTATATATTTCGAATCTATCCCGATAAATCTCGAGTTTAAAAAACTAATTCACTTATTTTTTTGCACTTTCTTAAATTTGAAAATGCAATTAACTGACAGACAAACTTCCAGTTAAAACTTCCTGTCGAAAAATATTACAAAAACAATAAAAAAGTACGAAATGTAAACTTATAGAAATGAATCCAGATTATTCTAAATTTTAGTTTCACAAAATGCCCTCTGCGGTTTGTTTCTACTTAAAGTTCAATTGGGTAAACTTACTAGTGTGACGGGCAATAAAAGTTATAGCCTAAGGTACAGTTAAAACAGACATCAAAGAAAAAAAACTTCTGTTATACATTGCAGTGACATATGTTACAAGTTATCTGCAGTAATTCTTCCGCTATTTTCATCCTCCCCGTTTCCTAAGCCAAGCTAAGCGGTAATGTTAAAAATTGTATTGTGGTGGTTGTATTTCAGTTTAAAACTTACTAGTTTTTAAAAAAATGCTTCTTGAACGTCTGCACATGCTAAATCCGATCACTGGATCACACACGGCTGTTTTCGTTTTCTTTGTTCAGGGAAGCTTTTGCTTCGTGGAACATCTTTGAGGGATGTTGACTGTGGTGAAAAGAAAAATAACCTTCACTGTTGGAATAAACTTTAGAGCGATGAGCTGGCCAGGACGTGTTCTTTCCATGTTTATTAATTTAAATCCTCTTCCGCTTTCTGAAAACTAAATTGTTGCCCTCTGAAGCATACGTTTTTACCGACTCTCTGGTTCGGTATCCGGTCATTTCGTTTCCAGGTCGTTTCGTTTCTGGTCGTTTTGTTCCCAACCAAAAGCTGGGAACTTGCGAGATCAGCATAAAATAAGCATAAGACGTTTACTTGCAAAGAAAAGTCGTCACATCAGTGTTTCTTTGTCCTTTCTTTTCTTATTAAATGTATTGTACTTTATATGCTTATACCTACGATCGTCTTACAAGTGATGCAGGCTTATCAAATGTAACTAGGAAGTAGATGTAAATGAATCTTACTTTTATCATTAAAGGGACTCTCGGCTCTCAACAACATATGACCTTCAAATGAGGCATGAAAGCTACTGTTTACTAAATTCTAAACCAGCCTTCATAAGTTGCCACTCGTCCGACATTTTATAGAACGTGGTGTCTGCCATCTTGAAAACTGCACTTGCTGACATCACAGCCATGTGACGTATGATCCTGGGAACGAGGTTGTTGATACTCCTGACATTCAGAGATATCGATACTGTTTGAATACCTCTTAAAATTGTCGAAGGCAACGGAGTTCTTTAAAACACAACAGTACTCCATGTATCCCAACGGTTTTCCCACCACCTGAAGAATGACAGTTTGAAAAACTGGACGCAGATAGTGGAAATTTATCCCGAGTTTCTTGAACAAGAACTTCAAGAGAGTCGAGGGTCCCTTTGAGGTATTCGTTGCCACCGCAATCGTTACCCTAGTATGAAAGAATGTTCTAAACCACTTACTTTGGTTAAATTGGGTAATGACGTTGCCATATCCTGTATTTTCTTTTTCCTCATTTGCTGTTCCATGGTTTTTCGAGTTTTCTGCGGGTCGTTTAAAATGCGAATCAAGGGCTGGCCAAAAGTACACACAGACACGTGTCTGAAATGCAACAATTTCAACGACAAAAGCGGCGACGACTGTGACAACAACGATGACGATGAAAAGGATTTTGAAAATGAGAATGGTAATAATAATAATAATAATAATAATAATAATAATAATAGAGATAAAATGAAAAAAAAGAGCAAGACTACACAGAGACTCGGCGCGTAATTTTAAAAGCCAACAATTTCATCAACGATAACAATATAACGATTGCAACAATTGTTGTGGTGTTGCCACATCAAGAACAGCAGCATCAATGAAATAAAGAGATACAACATTGATGAAAAGATCTCCATTGGTATCAATAACGATAACAAGTCAGCGATGATAACATAAGCTTTTAGCGACAAAAAATCCATAGCGGCAACAACCAAAAAATGTGGTGTTCACATGATGGTGGAGACTAATTAAAACGATGACGGGGATTATATCGACGGTGACGATGAGGGTAATGATAAAAAATGAGAGGAGGACAAGAGTATACATGAACACATGTGTTTGAAAGCCAATAAGTTTAACGGCGACAGCAACTTCAATGACCACATCGATGATTATAGCGACGATGACGTTGGAGACTGCAGTCACAACGAATTATCAACAGAAACAGTGTCAATAACATTGCTGAAGGGTGTACTGCAGAACGCAAATAAACACAAGTGCACATGCATACCTGGGCTCGACATTAAGAATTGTTGGCCACTGGTCCATTGTACCAGTAAAGTTAAAAACTTACTGGCCCGGCATGAAAGTGCACTGACACGATGTCAAAATTTTTGGGTCTTAACTACCTTTTCACTTGTTG
This sequence comes from Bergia sp. 'catenularis', assembly GCA_025434825.1. Lineage (NCBI taxonomy): Eukaryota > Metazoa > Cnidaria > Anthozoa > Zoantharia > Parazoanthidae > Bergia > Bergia sp. 'catenularis'. The sequence continues at coordinate 22,214 of JANRMR010184831.1, forward strand.
CAATTTCATTTGAAATGATTGCCTAATCGGGGCACCATTTTAAATACGTTTCAGGCTCATACTGGCCCAAAGGTGTAAAAATTGCGTTCGGACCATCCGGACAGTGTTTATGTCGAACCCTGCATACAATAACATATATGCATGCACATACAGATAATACTCACAATTGCGCAAGCTACACACACCTTATCTCCTGATGACAAAAGAAGGTCCACTATGTCATTGTGCTTGTAGAAATATGCATTTTCAGCAGCCGATTCACCATCCTAAAGTAAAATGATTATACGAAACTGAATATTGAGGGTTCCAAATGAAAATAGAATTGAAGACGATTTGCAATAGATATCTTTTTTATATCTCAAATCTTAAAGAATATTGAGTTGTATTTCGATTTCTTAGTTAAAAGTAACCAATTTCCATGTAAGAAACATTTACTTCAAAGGTTATCACAACAAAAGAGATATAATTGATAAAAATGATCTACAACGAGTAATATAAAATACTTAAAGAGGGCAAAAACTCCTTTCTAAATATAAAAGTACTTTGAAAATCTCTCAAAAATTTAATTATAACAGCAAGTAGCTTAAAAGAACGATTTTGATGTGTTGAACCATACTGACCTTGTTGAGCTTAGTAGCATCGGCACCAAACAGAAGCAGTAATTCAACAATTCGCCTCCTGCTTCGCATGGATGCGTAGTGAAGGGGTGTGCGACCTTCCTGATTTATAAAAACCCCAAAGTTCAGAAGTTCAAACGCAATCTGTTCTTCAACACCAGGCCCCTCGGGGTTTTATGACGTGTTGCTAAATCTCTTAAACTGTATCTGTACTTACCTACTAAACAGTTTAGGAGAATTTTGCTTTTGTTGGTGATCAAACCTTTATTCTCACAACCAAAGAAGTTAATTTGCGTTAATACTATAAGAAGAAGATAGGTGTTGATCCACTTGCTGGGGAGGAAAGGGTTAAATACCAACATCTGCATTCTTTTGGGTACTTTTTTTAAAAGCTCAAAAATTTGTAACTCTACACAAGTATAACAAGTCACGTGAACAACAGATAAAACAGATGGAGATAAAACAATGCATTTGTCGATTGTACTACCCTTTTATTATCACTCCACAATAAGATGGTTTTTACACACATCATCTTTTCGAAAAATGACTTAGGTTTGCACCACAGTTAAAATAGCTTTTAGAGCACAATGCAAAGCACTTTTCCCCTGAACGCGTCTGTCTGTCTGTTTGTCTGTCTGTCTGTCTGTCTGTCTGTCTGTCTATGTTTCGTTGATCAACAGAAGTTGATATGGTATGCTTTTCGCCTTTGGGATAGGTTGAAAGCTGACGTTTCGAGCGTTAGCCCTTCGTCAGAGCAGACTTCTGTTGATCAACGAAACATTTTCAGCCTACTCGCCCACGCAGAAAAACAGTTTTTTTCAAAGCTAGTTTCTCAGTGTCTGTCTGTCTGTCTGTCTGTCTGTCTGTCTGTCTGTCTGTTTACCGGCCAGCCTGCCTGCCTGCTTGCTTATCTGTCTTTCTGTCTGTCTGACTGTCTGTCTGTCTTAAGGAATGGGATACGACAAATACACCTTGTCTTGATTTGTTAAGTAATTTTTTGTCCTTTTCCCCATTCTCTGTGTCTGTCTCTCTGCTTGTGTTTACTGGGGATGAAGAAACGGTGAACGTACCTCATCTTTAATGCTAATGTAAGTCTGTGAGGGCGTGTGTTTGTTTCCATCTGTGTCAGTTTGGGGACGGTGACACGGTAAATATACTCGTCATCACTGAATTTGATGCAAATGTCTAGCCATATGTACATATGTCGATCTGATTGTTTCTTTATCAGTCCTTATGCTTGTGTGTATGTGTGTGCATGTTTGTGTGTGTGTGTGTGTCAGCTTGTTTCGAAGAGGTCAGTAAAACAGTGATCAATACCTCATCTGTGATGTTGACGTCAGCTCCCCCGGAAATTAGTCTGTTCGCCACTTGATGCTCGCCCTTCCAGGCCGCTTCGTGCAGAGCAGATTTGCCAAACTAAAAAAACATCAATGTCCGCTCAGTCTACAAACGTCAAATTGAGACTTGTAGAAAACAACTTCACCACTAAAAAAGGAATCACTGGCTATTTTCATAATTAACCAACTGGATTCAGGTCCATGTGATAAACCAAGGAGCTCCGAGAATCTCATCATTGCAGCTAAACGATACTGTGGAGAGCATCTGATGTTGTTTATGATTACGGGCCGTGAATTTAAGTCTCAAAGAAACTTACGTTCTTACGACTCACACGGTCTGACTCAACTATTCTGAAATTACACAGCCAGATGACATAGTAAGCTGAACGACTCTTAGACAGCGGCGCCTAGTATAACATATCATGCCAATTAGACGTGTTACATAACTGACCCACTGAAACCAGAAAACGTTAATCGGCTTTTCGAAGTAGTCGGAAAGAACAATAGCTTGGAACACAAATAGTTAACTACTCTTGTATTGATAGAAGGTCAAACGTATCTACGCCGGCATTAAAAAATCTGGAGTTCGAAGTCTGCTCTTTCATTTTGCTGACAATGATGATGATGAAGACGAGGAAAAAGAATAAAAAGAAGAAGAAGAAGAAGAAGAAGAAGAAGAAGGAGAACAAGAAGAAGAAGGAAGAGGAGGAGGAAGAGTAGGAAGAGGAGGAAGAGGAGGAGAAAGGGAAGAAGGAGGAAAACGGAGGAGAGGTAGGGTGAGAGGGAGTGGGAGAGAGAGAAAGAGAAGGAGGAGAAAAGGAGAAGGAGGAGAAGGAGAAGCCCGGATCTGTTTAAATACTCTTTATACCTAAATATTGGGAATATATGTTATGGGGCTTTTAAATGGCATTTCTAATGTGTGGGCAGTTTTTATAGTTCCCCGTGTACCAGCGAAGACTATTAAGGACTGGCTTACCCCTTCCCGTTGATTCAAGTCAGCACCAGCGGACAGAAGCGCTTCCACAACTCTTAGGTTTCCCTCTCGACTTGCAATAATTGCAGCTGTATGGCCGAACTGTTGAGAAAACGAAAATAAAACGACCTGCGAAACCACCATAAAAGGTAAAGGTAAAGCGACTTTCTTTAACGAGGGTAACGCGCGACAGTAATACAACTGATAAACTCGTGGCCCTCGGTGCGCACTTTACCCTTTTCCCTTTGTCAGTGCTCCATTTTACGGGTTTTTAAAGCTAAAGCTACACGGACCATAGGAAAGTCGAAGCAGACGTTGGAGTCACCGAGAATCGAACTGGCGACCTCTAGCTCCGGAGGCCGCGCACTAACCAACTGAGCTACGCCTGATTCTTAGTATATAGACCTATGGATAATATAAACAGCAAACGCAAATAAACGTTTTTCATGTGTGATGTTGAGGAGCAGTATCCATTCCCTTCCTTCTTGTGCTTTCCTCAGACGCAGTATAAAACGTTCTAAACCAAGCCACGAGTTTAAATTTACACACTTTTATCAGCATCTGTGAGCTCTTATGCGTACTTTTTTTGTTAGAACAATTGTTGTGCGGAACTCTGTCGTACATAGTCGTTAACTCTGAACCTTTTTCCACGCTGATGTACCCGTGTGAGCGTGTTTGTGTGCAAGAGTGCGCTCGAACTAGCCTGAGCACATGCTTGCGTGTCTACGTTATAAGGGCAAAAAGCAAGTGGAGGCCTACTCTTAGACATTAACGATGATAATTTTCACCTCTGGTGATTCTGGCGCAATAAAAATAGCAAGTGGTGGGTAGTCTCAGTAGTGATAAACGTTGATAAATGATGGCAAGGGAGACACATTCCCTTTCATCTTAGCTACGTTTCTTAACTCTCATACAAACCTCATTGTGATAATTGACATCCGCTCCCTCCGCGATGAGCCTCCTCGCTTCCACATCGTCTCCAGACTTGGCCACAAAGAGAAGGCCTTTGCACAGTTCAAGCTATATTGTGTATTTGGTTTGTGCAAAAAAGCACTTTAACATTCTCCTATCTCGCTTGAAATTACTTTGTTAGTAATCATATCATAATATGACTCCATTTTTACCTAACTAAAACGAAATAACTCTATAGTCCGGCTAGAATATAGTTTGGGACATTTCTGATTTTAAAAAAAAGACCGTCGTCACGAGCAACCATTAATTCTAAACTATACCAAAACTGTAACTTGGATGTAATAAAATTAAAATGTAGTGTTTTATTAGGTTTACAGTTTGAGCATTTATGTATTATCGAATTTCAAAGAGTGTCGTTTAGTATAGAAAAACTACATGTTAGATAGAAACTACCAAGCTGACTTTTACAAGTTACAAAATAAGACAACTTACCAAATATAGTTTACGTCTACAGTAATATATGAACATAAAACATGCTACCCTTCCCTCTCAGGTGGAGGTGGGGGGAGGGGGTGGGGTGAGAGTTGTTCCAACCGTTGCCCTCCAATGTTTTCCACAGCCGAAATTTGGGATATGTTTTCATAGAGTAGGTCCTTTTAGCCACAAGTTTAGATAAGATTGGCTGAAAACACGAAGGGCTATTCGAGTTTGGCTGCAAATGTGAGATGCGATATGGAATGATTTTGCCCTAAAACGGGCCTGAGATGCATTGAGGAGCGGACAAAAAATGAGCAAGCTGTGTGACTGGAGACTTTCCAGAAAATGAGAAAATGAATTCGAACAGGGAGGGGAGGATGACGGGGAGAGGGAGGGGTTGACCCAGTGAAAGGCAAACGCATGTCCCCAGTGGAAAAAGGGATGTGATAAACGATCTTTCGAGCTTGAACAATAATGTAAACCGTTGCAAATGATTGCCTGAGAAAATGTTTTCAGGCCTCAATGTGATTCGAAACCATGACCTCTGCAATCTGCGCCACCATCACTGAGGTCATGGGTTCGAATCCTGTTGGGGCCTGAAAGTGTTTCTCAGGCATATAGTTGCAACTGCTTAAGTTGCATTTAAACTGCGAAAATCATTTCTCATATCTCAGGGTTGCCACGGATCTTCAATTTCGAAATTCCCTGACATTTCCTTAACTTTTCCCTGACTAATCTCAAAATTTCAGATCGAAAGAAAACACAGCATTAATACAATGGGCCTCTGGCCTCCTCTACAGCCGATCGCACATCCCTGGCATTACACTGAAAAGGAAAAAAAATTCTCGTTTCACAAGAAGAAAATTCCACGGCCGATTTTTGACAATGGCCTGGAACTCCCTTGACAAAAAGCAAAATTCCCTGACATTTTGCCGTTTTTCAAAATTCCCTTACTTTTCCAGACTCCGTGGCAACCCTGCATCTTGTCCTCACTGAAGTTCATACATGAAGTTATTTCATATACCCCCATTCACAGTGATAGTAGTATTATCTGTTCGTTGCCAAAAAAACAGGTTTATATTCATATTATAGCATGCATGTTTTACCTGTTTCTCCATTTCCTTTTCATTAGCGCTTTGAACACTTTTTTGAAGCTCTTCTTCATCCAAAATCCCCCTTTTCTGCAAAAAAGGCACAGTTAACGTTTATATCTTAAATATCAACTGAACATAACAATATATCATTATCAATCATCTTCCATTGTCCTTCTTTCTATCTGACTGTGTAATTGATAGCAAGTATCTCATGTTCACACGTGACTAGGTTTGTAACCAGCGAAATCCTCCTAGTTGGCTCAGTTGCTCAGCTGGTGGAGGGGCAATCTTGCAGTGGGTTTGTTTTAGATTTGCAGACGTTAATGTTTCTTGACTGGAAAATTAACAGTTATTCCACGGGCGCGCCCCTGGATATGAGATTGCAGATAGCCAAAGAGGCGTGGAGCATAGAGTTGGTATTAATCGTCTCATATCCAACAAGCGCGAGTGAAATAATTGTTTTATTAAAAATACACACAAAATATCGATAAATCGTCAAGAAAAGTTTATCTCGCTTTTAATTTTGAGCTGACGCTTACACTCACCATACTTGTAGAGCATTGTATATGAGCTAATAGACCACTATGACTAAGCTAATCAAGACTCCAGAACAGCCATATATAATGCTTTTAATAACTATATATATATATATATATACCTTCCATTTTCCTTATTATAGTTAATACACTCCCTTACAAAGCACGAGTACTTTACCTCCCTATAGAGAGTACTTATGCTGGCTGATGACAGCAGTTGCTTTGTGATGACAGACCCACGCTCCAAGTCTGCAAGGAAAAAGAAGAAGGTAGACAAGTCTTTTTCAACATTGTACAAGCTATGTTCTATCGCAGCCATTTTGGGTTTCTCGACGGAAATCGAATTGAATACTGGAAAGGGAAAAGAAAAGAAAAGATCGGAAGGGAAAGGGGATATGAATTCATGGAAAAAAACGGAAAAAAATTGCGTTAGGTTGTCCAGGTGATCGGCTCTTGCGTGCAAGGAGCGCCTGACTGAATTGATTACATGGCACCATCCCAGAAAGCCGCGCGCGCACAAAATGGTCTCAAAATGGCCGCCATTTTAAATTACAGTCGTTTGTTTAAAACAGTTCTAAGTATTATCAAAACTCATTATGTTTAAATGCATTTATCAGCTAAAGTTGTAGATGGGCTAAAAGGCAACTTCTTTGTTAAATGTAGTTACCAGAACTTGTCTGTTTAATAGTTCATTTTACGGAATTCATTTCTTTAACAAAACGAGAAAACAACAGCGATCGTTACTAATCTCGCAGCGCGCTCTGGGATGGTGCCTTTTGGGCAGACCTGAAAGCGCGCGCTGATTGGCTAACTCGAAGCACGTGATAAATGTCCGATCACCTGGTAGAACAGAAGTAAGCCTAGGTGTGCAGTTGCCAAGGAAAACTTACTAGTGGAAAAACTAACAATACATAAACAACCAAAAACGTTTAGAAGACAATTGCCTAATACTGAGTTAACATATTTTAAATTATTACCAGTCCTCGAGGATGACTCGTCAATCGACTTGTGCAATTTCCTCTTCAAACTCTCTTTAGCTTTCTTGTAGTCAGGTGGGGGATGATAAGGGGGCGGGCCAACTTCTCCTTTGTGGCTTCCAGTGTCACTGTCACATCCCATCTTAACTGACGAATCAGTGAAAACACTGTCCTCGTATTCCAAATGTGGCTCCGAGAGAACATCGCTATCTGCCTTCATAAAAATAATAGAATGTCGGGGATGGCCTTCCAAATATCCGACTCTCTCATCTTTGTACTGAGTGTACAGTGTTGGAGACTGTAACATATTCTCGTGCTCAAAGTATGGAACATGAGCCTGGTGTACTTCCTCCAGTGTAGATTGTGCTTCATCGGTCAGTCCTTGATTTTCTCTATTCTGTTTGAAGGGTTGACAAGCCTTTGCCTGCTCACTCAGGTGGTATGGTAACTGGACTTTCAAGGGGTTACTTTCTCTGCCAGGATGAGATGGTTCTCCGTCGTTGTAACTGAATGGGTCTGGTGGTAGCTTCTCATTATACACATCAAGCCTATCCTGATCCATGTGTGAAGTCATATTTAGCCTATGCTCGTCAACGGTGTTTGAGAAAAACCCACCAGGGTTATGCGAGAAGTTTTCAATTGCACAGCTCGAGTTTTTATCTTTTTTCGTGTACCATCGCGAAGTTTCTGGCTCAGCATCTTGATAAAGAAACTCCTTACCTGCAGTTGATAAATTGCTAAAGTCAGCATTACCCTTTTCCTCTAATACTTGAGTATTGATTCGGTTGTTTTCATATTTAGTTTGATCTGACATGCGCTCAGGTTGTTTGTTGCTATCTTGTTGAGCGGTTTCGAATTGTTGAGCAACACTAGTTTTCATGACGTTATTTCCAGCAACCTTGTCATGATGATCTTCAGAAAATCCGGGATTAGTTGCTTCAGGGTCACGTTTTGCAACAATACCAAACGCCCTTGCCTTCTTGAATGAATCTAAAGGCAATGATCTTTCGTTGTCAAACACTTCTGGTAGGTCTGATCCAGAATGATCTTTAGCACGTTGAAACATTAAGTTGGGTTGCTCTTTAGCATACCTAACATAATCTACAGGTTCTATCGTTTGTGATTGAAATTTTGTTTGAGCAACGTCTTCACCATCGAATGTTTTGTCGGAACTCTTGGCTCTTCTTACAAAGTTTAGATCGCTCATCTGGTTCCTGTTCTCAGCCGTCAAATCATTTGCTTTGACTGAGTGATCTTCCTTGTCAGCAGCAAGACTCTTACCAGAAGAGGAATTACAATCTCCATTCACTCTTGAATATTCATTGGTATGTATCTCACCCGACATACTTTGCGTGCTAGGATTGAGATAATTCACGGTTGGCTTTTCAAGATTTGAATCGTTTGTAATAGTGGAGGAGAGGCTTTCTGTTGATTCACTCAGATACCCTTCTGAGCGTGGCAACGGCTGCCGTATCTTCTCCTTCCTTGTAAAGTAAACTCCGGTTATGCCAAGGTGTTCTAGCGCTCCACAGACCTCTCTGTCAACAAGCTGTGCTCTTATGTGTGGCCGCATAAACAGCGGTAACAGGACAGATAAGAGAATATCATTTTTGCCCAGTGACACGGCCATGTACACCAAAAGATCTAAATCTGGATCCTGGAATTCTACTTCGGGAACATTGAAGAGAACTTTCAGCATCTTCAAAAGTCTCATTTTGTTCTTGTAAAACTGAAAAAATGTTGTCTTGATCTTCAACCACAGGGGGAAATAGCCACATTCTGTGAAAAAGTATAGAGAACTAGTTGGTCAATTGTTAATTGTTGCACAAGTGCTCTGCCATCTCGTCTGAGTTATAGTAATGAAGAGCTATTGTTTCGGTTAGTAACATACCGGTATGTTAAAAAAAACCATTTCAAACGATGTTTCATAATACTTCCAATGAGTAATTAGGATCAAATATGTGCCTATGGTAATGGTATCTTGTTAATCGAAATCCCAAGAAAATCAGTTTTGATATTTCTACTGTTTTGAAGACCAAGATATTTGAAGTCCGTCAATTTTATGCTTTTAGCATTCTGACTGGTTAAAGATGGTCAATGTCATAAAAACACTGTTGACAATGTACAGGGATTCAGTAAAAGTGTCTTTATTAAAAGTGTTTGCTGATAAAAATCAAAACAAGTAGGACTGGATTGTGAAAAACTAAAAGTCCATCTTTTTTGGAGTTTTGCTCAAAGATGTCAAAAAACGGTGGAGGCTGACAACTGCCAATCAACGTAATTAAACTAAACAAACTGAACCATTTGTTTTATCCATCTTTTTTATGTCTTCCCAGTCCAGTCAATGCCATTCTGCACAAAACTGTGGATGCTACATGATACGTTGATTTTGTGTATTAGTACAAGTTTCAGTGACAATTTGAGAAGCTCACTTTGCTGCTACACACATATGCTAGCTTGATGGCCATATTTGCTGCAATTAAATTTAGTTAGTCAAACTCAAGCTTCCAGCTAGTGCTAGGCAATAATTGACAGAAGAACCGCAGCATAGTTTATGTTATCAAATTAAGGGAAGGGGGGGGGGGGGGGGGGCAAAAAA
>JANRMR010184832.1:0-20606 GCA_025434825.1 Bergia sp. 'catenularis'
CACTCCAAATGCTACTGCTAGGCCTGTTGTTGATAGAAAACATGAATACAGTCACATTCTGAGTCAAATTATTCAGCATTTTCTAGTGAAAAACCAAAAAATAGTTCAAATTTTTTAAATGAAGTAATTCGACAGTGACTTGATAAGACGGCGTTACTCGTTAGTCACGCTACGATATGGTGGTATCACTCGTTAGTCACGCTTTAGTTTTCGGTGATGTGTTACAACAACGGCAGGTAATACAGTTTTCTTGTACTTTTTAAAATGAATTCAGGAAGTGGAGCTGCCATAGGAGAGTGAACCTGTTTTTAACCGGTTAATAATTATTAGCTGTTGGCCAACGCGACCTGCCGTCAAACCGTATGCAAACAATTGCAAGTATCGTTTGTATTTTGAATTCATTCAGGCAAGACACCGCGCCTTTTAAAAAGGGATGAAATAATTAAACTAATTTTGTAGCAACTAATTTATCATTAGGTTTTGGCGTTCATTTCTTGTGAAAAAAATCCCACAAAATTTAATTCACATGCGAGAACATAAACCTTTAATTTAATCTCAGTGTATTTCTGGCCGGGTCGAAATGTTATCACTCCAATCAAATCGAAGAGCGGGTTTAGGCAGCTAAACGAGTACTGCCTCTGATCGACATCCAATACTCAATGCTAAAGTTTTCTTAATTTTCTTTTTCTCTAAAAATAATTGAGGACTTTAATAAAAAAAAAACAACATGCTTCCACAACTCGATCTTCAAACGATGTGAAATGCCGAATAATAACATTTTGTGCTTTTATCACTGAACTCGAGAAAATTAAATTGATTCGTTTTGGACTCTATCAAGATTTGAGAGTCTTCCTCCCTCTCATTCGTTGAACACGGCGCTGACCAAACTCCTCCAGTACTGTAGTCCATAATTAAAGTAGTAGACCACTGAATGACTGTAAGTTCAACGCAAGTAGACAACAGGTTGATGGTTAAAAAATCGTTCACTTTAGAACCAGACCTTCCCAGTAGTCAAAAGAGCGGACGAGAGGGAAGTCGCGGGCTCGCGGCAGGGGGAACACACCTGCAGATCACGTGACGTGACTCGACAATAAACGTATGCCCTCAAACTTGGAGGGGACACCAAAAACATGCAACCTGTTTGTTATATGCAGTAAACTCTATAAACATTAACTCTACTCTGACAGAAGGTTTCTTCCCTTCGATTCATTTTATTTCTTTACTTCAAGTTCATCGATCCATGACTCGATATTTCAAAAGCCTGTTGCCTATCACGCGATTTGGTTTGTCAACAAACACTCCACTGTGTTCTGCTCTCAACTGAACATGTTCCACCTGTAGTCTCAAGCCACGTGTTCTGTTCAGCCAAATAAACAAAACAAAACAAATCAAATCAAATCAAACAAATCTATTCGCTCCATCTGTGCTCTCAAGTCTACGATCTTCCTTTTTTCTTACGATGAGCAAGGCGGTCTGTTTTGTCTTGAATATGTACTATTGTAGTTTGTTACCAGGACAATAGGTTTTAGTACATGTACAACATCTGAGACAGTTTTCCTTCAATTAGTTTCAAATTTTTCAGGTTGGGTCAAGGGGTAGGAGGGGATATTTGAAGTCTTCTAGAAATTCCTGGAGGAAGGAAAGGGTTGACCAATTTTAAAGTAGCTCTTGGCTATAATTGATATAAATTATCATGACAGGCTTCATGGCACAACATTTTCTTTGAAAAAATTTTCATAACCCCACAAAATTTTCTGTAATAGTTTCATGGCTAACCGCTTTTCCTTCTGGCCCCCTCCCAGGTATAATTAATGACAGCTCCCTAACGTAAGACCAAAAACGCGTAGCTTCTTGTTCGGGTCCCAAAATATGGTAACACAACCAAGGGGCTGACGTTTTAGAGAAGGGAATCGTAAGCTGATTAAGATTGTATCAAAGTCATCATCTAAGAAATAGATAAATAGTTGATAAGCGTGGAGAGCAAGAACTATGATAAGAATTTGTCGGTGCTTCAACCTCCTCACTTGTCTTTCCCTTCTTACAACTGCAGGGCAACTTACACAACTAACTTTGTCATATGTCAAACATCCGGCCAAACAAACAAAGTTTTAATCAGCTGGAAAGGATTGTAGTGATGTGTTGCTAATATATGCTGTGCTCTGTTTTATATAACACTGCTTCCATCGAGTTGCGTTTCTCTCCAAATATACATCCTGTGATACGTCAGCAATATCAACAATAATTTCAGTTAGCCCGAGCCTTCACAGACCATACATAAAAAATGATTTATAAACGATGTCGTATCATATCGAAGATGTTACAAAGAATGCTGCAAGTGCTGCCAGAACAGAACAACACCCTTTCGCCAACGCGGAATGAAAATAAATCCAATATTCGTTGCACATGTTTCACTTCGCGTCTGGCTGTTAATAGAATTTTTGTATACGTATTGATCGCTGAAGGGCAAAGGGCTGTCAAAACATCGCGATAATCGGTTGATATTTGAAGTAAAGTTATGTTTAATAACCTATAACAGCTTGGTTATTACTGGATAAACTGCACAATTCACTGACTTTTGGCCATAAAGAGAGCAGCAAAGGAGATCACAACTCCAGGGGCATACACAGATGCGGTTTTCATGCCCGGCCTTTGCTTAAGCTTACTTCCTAATTAACCGCTAAATCCACAGCTTACGTCATCAGTTATATTTTAGAATTTGCCTCTTAGCACCGCTAATTGCCTGTGGCTGTGGGATCAGCCTTTTTTTTGCTATTTCTCAAACTCATCCAATTATTTAATATTCCTTACACAAGCAACAGAAGGTATCCCGGCGCGCATCTAACGTTCAAATAGGTTTATTTGTGCACATACATGCATTCACTACTGTAACACTATCGGCTTAACAGTAACGCTTTCACACAGTTTTCTTTTCGCTATTCTCCAAGGTTATTGGTCATCGATTTCATCACAGTGTCCATTTGATAATTGGTTATCCAATGGAGAGCAAACTTGAATTAATTCTAAAACGGGTCGTCGACAGATCTCTGCGTAAATCGTAGTTTTTTAATTTGCGTACTGTGCGATATTCAAGGGATATTGCCCTTTTGGATGCCCTGTCTGTTTTAAAAAAGCATCACCATAATGTAACTTGCGGCGCATCGACAGTCAGAGAGGATAATCTAAATTCCTTTTCAGATGTTCAGTAACTCACGCAAGACGCAGCAATTTTTAGCTCGGCGACTGTAAGCGCTTCTTCCTTTTTTTAACAAGAACAAAATATTTTTGGCCCAGTAACATTTTTCTTGCTTGTTCTTAATTTTTTTGGCCAAGTCTAAAATTGTTGTTATTTTTATGCACAATAAAACACACATTGAGGGTATTTATACATGGTCGCACGAAGATACGAATTGAAGGGGACATGAAAATAAGACTTTTTATAACAGTTAGCCTGTTATGCTGTTTTTGCTTAAGTGCCTCAACCTATTCGTCTTGTATTGATGATATAACCTCCGCATCAGAACACCTTTTAAAAGTCAGATGTTTTTGTCAAAATCAGATTTGTAATGGCGGAGTTACAAGGGTTGAAAGTCAAATATTAACACTTTCCCACGTGCCTTGGATTGTAAAAAGAATGAAAAGCATCGTTTGAAAATTTGCAACTACTGAATAATGATCCAAGTTTGCCACCTCTTAACATATTTAGTTACGCTCCTCTACGGCTCTAGTGGTTTTAACCCTATAGTTTGTCCTCAAAACCACAAGGGGGCAAAGGAGTATTACCTTTGTAATGGTGCATTTCTTTCATATCTCATTGTTTTTGAAGAGTGAGGGGCAGCAACTGTGTCCCTCACCCCCACTAACTAGGGTCATGAACTAATTTTGTCATTTCACACGAGTAAATCTATCAATACAGTACGAACACATCAATAGTGTGTACGAGGTTAGCACGGTTGGTAAGATCTCTGACTACCAACCAGAAGGTCCCGGGTTCAAGCCCTGGCCTGGTCGAGGGTTGAACTTTGTGTGGCCTTTCGCCACACCGTCCGCGGACAGGGACGTTAAGCCGTTGATCTAGTCTTCTAAAATGATATCTCAGGGAACTTAAAAGAACTCACACACTTCTCGAAAAGAGTAGGGTAATCCCGGTGTTGTGGTGAGGGCCACATGAGAGAGTACGTCCTATGGATGTAAATGTGTTACCCTCAATAAAGAAAGTGTCTTTACTTTACTTTACTATACTTTACAGATAAACTGAGTGAAATCAAGCGTACATGGTCCAGCTACTACTCACCCACAGTGTCAACAACTAACTTTTAAAATCATACAGAACACTTCACCCTTTTATTAAAATAAGAAACAAATTATTTTGGAAGGTAAAAATTCCCGGCAAAAATTCAACATCAAATTATACTCAAGTTGTTGTTATTTCCATATATACATTAAACAAATGTTTAGTTCTACTTGAAAATTTCTTTCTTTATGGATCTGTACCAGAGCCTGAGCCCGGGATTGTCCTTCCATTCCATTTTACACTTACGCCAGTAATATTCACAGCTTCTCCACTATACACTCAATCTCTTTTCGATCATTCCACTTATTCTTCATCACGGTGTCATAAACTGTCATGAACAGAGTGGGAAATTTGTCCAAATACACAAACTTGTCAAGCAGTTCATTCTTGAAGCTGGTAGGACGAGTATTATCTGACACGTGTGCATAGGAATTCCTCACGAACCTCAAAAGATCTGCTGCTGAGGTTGTATCATATCTCCTGCTTCTTGGCGTCAGAATCATTTCCATGCAAATCTGAGGGATCCTGGTCTCCCAGGAATTGGAAGTGAAATCTGGGCCAAGAGCAGCTTCAAGGTCCATCTCAACAGGTGACAGGCCTCGGGCAGATGCAACATAGCGGGGTTCTTGAAACTCAAGTTGGTTTGCAACAGCACACAGAAAATCTTTTTTCTTTACCTTTGACCAGAAGAATGGGTGGTTCAGACAGACACTTGCCATGGGACGGTCATCTTTGTTGTGCTGAAGCATCAACTGCAAGAGATGGTAGGCCTCGGGTGAAATGCTATCAGCCAAATTGAGTTTTCCACTCATGATGTTGGCTTCTGTTTCGTTCTGAATCTTTGCATCATTCATTCCCATCTCATCCTTGGATCCAAAAGCGTGTTTCTTCTCAGCCAGAATATGATGCAGCACCAGTCCAGCGGCAAACACATCGGACGCTTCAGAATGTTCAGTGGTTTCATGGATCTCAGTTGCCATCCAGCACCTTGGTAAAACGATATTTTGTCTTAATTATCTTAATTTTCGGCTAAACTAAATTTTTTAAAAAAATGGTCTTCTTCCTAACTCAGCTCAAATTGCAACCAATCCAGCTGTTCAGTGTTGGATACTGGTGTTTGACAAGCTTTTCCTGACGAGCACATCCCAGACCCTAATTTGCCTTAATAATTTTGGTGGAAGCAGGTTTCAGTTCATCGTTGGTCGTGGCATTTACATTATAATCAGCAACATTCATTAGTTTCATTTGCAGACTGTTTTTTCGTGTATTATATAAAATGTGTGTGCAACGGACTATGAATTCTCATGATTCATTTGAAACTATTTTTTATTTTAGTTTCGTTTTTTCTTGGCATAAAAGCATACTATTTTGCTAGGGATTTAACAACTTTCATCAAAACGAGTTGAAATAAAGTGAATGTATTTATATACCAGGGCCAACAGTGATCTCAGATGGAGTTTTGTGAAAGAGTATAACTTTTTTTATGATTCAATGAGTCACGAACCATGGCTTACGAGTCACAATAGTCTTGGAGCACGTGGAAAAGAGGTCAGAGTTCAGTGAGTAGGGGGAGCTGACACTGTGGCAAGAGCAAGAATTCGCTTATGAATGGTAAGGAGCTTGCTGATTACTTTTAGTTTTGACTTTTTATTTCATTTTATTCTGATGTAGAGAACACATCAAATGCCGAGGTGTGGTGGCTATGGGACCCGACCAGTGCCGCATACTGATGTAAAGAACACATCAACTGCTGAGGTGTGGTGGCTATAGGACCCGACTAGTGCCGCATATTGATGTAAAAAAACACATCAACTGTTGAAGTGTGGTGGCTATGGGACCTGACTAGTGCCGCATATTGATGTAAAGAACACATCAACTGCTGAGGTGTGGTGGCTATGGGACTCGAATAGTGCCGCATAATGATGTAAAGAACACATCCAATGCCGAGGTGTGGTGGCTATGGGACCCGACTAGTGCCGCATATTGATGTAAAGAACACATCAACTGCTGAGGTGTGGTGGCTATGGGACCCGACTAGTGCAACATATTGATGTAAAAAACACATCAACTGCTGAGGTGTGGTGGCTATGGGACTTGACTAGTGCCGCATATTGATGTAAAGAACACATCAAATGCCGAGGTGTGGTGGCTATGGGACCCGACTAATGCCGCATATTGATGTAAAAAACACATCAACTGCTGAGGTGTGGTGGCTATGCGACCCGACTAGTGCCGCATATTGATGTAAAGAACACATCAACTGCTGAGGTGTGGTGGCTATGGGACCTGACTAGTGCCGCATATCGATGTAAAGAACACATCAACTGTTGAGGTGTGGTGGCTATAGGACCCGACTAGTGCCGTATATTGATGTAAAGAACACATTAACTGCTAGTGCCGCATATTGATGTAAAGAACACATCAACTGCTGAGGTGTGGTGGCTATGGGACCCGACTACTGCCGCATATTGATGTAAAGAACACATCAAATGCTGAGGTGTGGTGGCTATGGGACCCGACTAGTGCAGCATATTCTGATGTAGAATACACCAGAGCGAGAGCCGATGTTCAGAGGGTTATAAAATTGGCGCCCCAATTTGTTCCAGCCAGTTTCTTAATCAGATTCACACACTTGGAGGCTTTGCCTGGAACCATCTTAAAAGTGGGATCCGAAGATTAAACTTCCTTCCACGGTAATATCAAGATATACAGGTTTAGGGTCGAATTTCATGGTTTTGCTGCAGAAAAAATCAAAAGATCCAAATAGCCTGGCATGAAGTATCCCCTCGATTACCCCTCCGCAGCGTATCACCCGGCAGCACTTTGCTGTCCACGCCAAAGAACTCATCACTAACTTTCCCCTCACCTCTTCCTAGGTGATGGACAAATGGCGCGTGGAGGAGGAAAGTTAAGACAAACTATCATCGATTTATTCAAATACCATCAACTAAGCCTACAGGCCACTTCCTCAGCCGTGCTGCGTGGGTAAAACTTAACCGACTGAGGACAGGTTGGGGAAAGACAAACCACTTCCTCCATACTATCGGCGCAGCTGACACGGACTCCTGTCTGCCGTAATTCAAACCATCAAGCACCTGATCGACGCCTGATCAATCATTTGCCTCCCTAATGGAGTCGAGGGGCTGAAGGATCTGGACGGCTCCACAGAAGTGATGTTGGCATTTAACTATGGTAGATCATAGGAACGGCGACGACAACAAAATAATTGCTGTAATCTACACTTTGTGGACTCTGTATATTAAAAGTCATCATGACACCATAAACCGCGATGAAACATAAGATTTAGAGTAATTTCCGTGAGTTAAACCAAGACAGGAACTGACTGATTAATTTAATAACTACATTTGTTTTGCCAAGTCATTTGATTTCTCAGTTGACTTGAACTTTTACTGATGTTAAATTTATCTATCATCCACATGGTTTCCACAAACATAAAAAAACTGATTGCTACCTTTCCAATCTAGTTTCAAACTTTTGTCGTTTTTGAGATAGTTCATCATCTGTTTTTTGATTCTAAGAAGATACCTGCTTCTGTTAACACCCTGTTTAGAAACTATCAAATGCTGAGGTAGTGGAGGATGGTGAAGAATGCGGACAGGAGACGTTCCATAAAACATGGCTATTCTCAGTCGTTCTTAGCCCGACTCTGTACAGCTTAGGTGTTAAAAATATTATTTTGAACTGTGTGCCCTTCTGAGTATAAGTGTTCCGGGTTAGGGTAATGAAGTTCTGCTGTTCCATACTGTTCGGTCGCTTGCTTGGAAACCCGCCACTTTTGCTTCACATGTTTTGGTGAATATTATCAATTGCATGTTTCAGACTTGCTTCACAGTTGCTTTCGTTGCGAGTCTGTCCAACGATGATGGCTTGGCCATGTTTGGTAGCAGAGTCGACCGAGCCCGCAAGGAGCTAAGTAAGACGTTCAAGGGCTTCGACCATCCAAGATCACTATCCAAGCTAACCCCAAAATTGTCAACTTCCTAGACATCACCCTGAACCTGAACAGTGGCAAATTCTCCCCTACAGGAAGCCAAATGACAGACCAGTATACATACACAAGGACTCCAACCACCCGCCGACTATCATCAAGAACCAACCGCCGCCGAATTTCATATGACGCCGAAATCTTCCAAACAGCTGTCCCTTTTTACGAGCAAGCACTAAGGTCGAGCGGATACACAGCAAGTATGATATACAGAGAAAAGAAGCAGGCGGAAAAAACCCAAATAGGCCACGTAACATGATGTGGTTTAGTCTCCCGCGCGCGCCGTTTAGTAAAAACGTTGTAACTAAGTAACATCGGCACAAATTTTCCGAAGCTAATAAGCAAGCTTTTCCCGAAGAGATCAACATTGCACAAAATATTCAAAAAGAACACGGTTAAAGTAAGCTACAGCTGTCTGTCAAACATGGCAAACATAATAAAGGCCCACAACAAGAAAGCGTCCACCAGTGAGAGAGAAGAAGGAAATAACCACTGTAACCGTCAAAAGAAAGACCTCCTCCCGCACCAACGAAACTGCCTGATCTCAAGTGTTGTCTACAAAGATACATTAAAAGAACCAGACTCCAGTGACTAAATATCGTATTTCGGCTTGACAGAAAACAGCGACACAGTGGCCATACCCAATCATTCAAACACGAAAAATACCGTCACAGCACAGAGCTTTCAAAGCAAGTATGGGACCTTCAACATCAAGTGGTCGATCACAGCAGAAGCACGCGCTTAAGGGCTGGCCACACGATGCAACATTGCACGCAATATTGCGTGCAACGGCTAAATTGCATCGTGTGGCCACCATTGAATTTGTTGCGTGCAACATTGCGCGCAACAATTTCATCGAATTTCAGAGGGTGGCCACACTAGATTGAAACAACTGCGTGCAATATTACATGCAGTGTTGCATCGTGTAGCCAGCCCTTATTCCAGTGAAACGAAACGATGCAACCTCTGCCTAACAAAAAGCTTTTTATTGCAAACGCTGTTAAGATATGCTTCCTGAACAAAAGAACAGAACTTATCTCTAAATGCCGCCACGAAAATAATTCAGCTCCTCTAATAACCTACGATTAACATACCAAAGCATGGCTAACAGCTCCGCACAAACTCTTAACTTTTGAATATTCTAATCAGTATCAGTTGCCAGAAATTACTCGCGATTTATGTAGCTACCATTCATTCGTTATTCTGGTTTTCTTTTCACAAAATAGATACAAAGAAAACAGTGACATTGCCGAGTTTTCGTTATTTGGTTTTTCAGTATAGCTTGTTGTCTGTTTGGGATAAGAGCTTGTTGTCCGTTTAGGACGAGAGTTGGTTGTCCGTTTGGGACGGGAGTTGTACGTGTTTTGATCTATTTGGGGCAGTGTAGAGGACTAATTTCTATTTTGAAGTCGGACTATCATGATCATACTGTCCGAAGGTCTCCAATGGTGAAATAGTTACTTCAAGTTACACATCCAGTTTAGAAATTGAAGAAGTTATCTGTTTATTTTGCTGTATTGTGACTGTAGATTTTACAGTATTACAATTGTAGATTTTGTCTTAGAACACGTATGCGTCCTCAAGTGCAATGAATGGCGCTCAACCTTTACAATGCAATTTCTTTCTGCAATAAGTAATTTGCATCCGATTAGATTGCATGACTAACATTTTGGACTTTGTGTTAACTAGCTCCCCTGAGGATGTTTGTAGTTTGTCGTGCGTTGAACCCAAGACAACGGGCTCATCCAGTGATCATTGTTTTATGTTCTTTGGCTATGTACTGCGTGCTAAATCGCCATGGTGTGACTTTAAATCTGTTTTCAATTTCCGCCTTGCAGATTGGGAAGAATGCGTAAAACACTCAATCTTTCCGACCGCTCACCAAGTAATTCTTCCAACTGGGAATGATAGGAAGACTTATTCCTTGGCGCTACCTTCAACCACATCCCATGCAGAACGTGTAAAAGGCGAAGAACACTATGGATCCATGGTGAGGTCAAACACTTACCCACGAAAAAGGACTCTTGTAGGAAAAGGGCCATGAAAAAATCCTGCCCGAAGCTTTGGGAAGGGTACCGAAAACTCCGCCGCTTGGCCAAGTCTCTTATTTACTCAGAACGCAAACACTTCTTTCAGTCCTTGCCAAACCTACCGAAGTTTGACTAATAAACTGAAGTTTTGGTCAGTCTTCAAGTCCAGCTCAAAGTAATCAAGCAACCCAAACAAAAGAACCTGGTCTCGTGAAAACGACACATCCACTGCTGGCAATCCAACTGATATTGCTAATCTGTTCAATTACTATTTCTACACTGTGCTCAAGTCGCCTTGTTTTCTAACGAGTACACGGAGCTCCCCGACTTCCAAGACGATTCTCCGTTAGACGCAATTTCTGACAACATAACAAAAGCAGCAAAAGTCAACTCCTCAGCGACACTCAACAAAAACAAGGCAATTGGGCCAAACAAGACCCCGGTAACACTGCTCAAAAACTAAGCCTTGTGCATCTGTTCATCACTCAGTTCGTTGTTTAGCAAAAGCCTATCTACAGGAAAACTGTCTCACGACTGGAAACTGTGACTTCTATTGATTGATTGATAGGTTTATTCAATTGTCAGGGCAGTTTAAAAACTGAATTACAGCAATGGTCAATAGCGTACAATTAACAATAAATTACAGATACTTAGCCGTGACAAAGTCACGGAACCGTTTTGTATTTGGGATATGCTTAATTGTGTTAGAATCTCCCGACCTGAGCGAATACCCGTGGAAGTTAAGTGAGGCACCGCCACTAATTACAGACCTGAGTGGCTCTTGTTCCCTTGCGCAATTCCAAATTTGATGCATGCTTCCCTCCTAGGAGAGGAGAGACACTGCAACCCGGTAACTACTAAGGCCTCGCGATAACTCAGGTCAGGTAGCATAATACGGAGAGCTTTCTTTTGGATGGTCTCAATAACACTCTCAAGATATTCCGGCAAGGCAGCCCACACCGGTGATGCCTACTCCAATACCCATCTAATTAGTACGCAATAAAATCTGATAAGATTCTCCAGCGCTACTCATGATTTCTTGAGGAGCCTAATCGCAAACAAGCGCTTATTAGCCTTCTTAAACACATAATCTATGTGCTTGTTCCAGGTGAGATCGTAGCTAATGTGTATGCCGAGGATATTATAGTTGTCTACCCGCTTGATAACAGAGCCCATGAGTAGTAAGGTAATGGTTTGGGTGGGCTGAAACTGTAAAAAATTGATAAGCAAAGTCACAAGCTCCAGAACTACTTCGTTCTTATCATTAGTCTCCAAAGCGTTTGAACGCTGTATCTTTAACTAATTTATAGCCCACGTGTCGTGCTATCTGTACCACCTACAATTTGGTTTTCTGAAAGGAAAGTCTACGAGGTCCCAGCTTCTATAGGTCTTGCAAGAAATCGGATATGCTATATAATAGGTGCCGAGTCTTTGACAAGATCAATCACCACCTACTGCTGATCAAAATTCACCGGCTGGGATTCCTCCTGTGCTGGCTCACGGACTATATTTTTGGCCGCTGTCAGAGAGTTGCTGTTCTTGGTGAGACTTCCGAGGCTTTGCCAGTTTTGTCTGGAGCATCCTGGGATCGATCCTAGGTCTACTTCTTTTCCTCATACATTGTGAACGATCTTCCTGGCTCTGTCTCTAGCAATAAAACAGTGGCCTTTTTTGCAGATGACACTAAGTGCTATCGTGTAATTCAGATGGAGAAGGACGGGCTGGTTTACAAGGTGATCTTTAAACCTCATTGAGCGGTGCAAAGAATGGAGAATGGACTTGAGCCAATCCAAATGTGGGGTTATTAGTTTTACGAGAAAACTGTCACCCTATCATTTATTATTATGAGCTCCTTGGATCCCTCGTCAACAAAAAGGACAGCCACAATGACCTTGGCATTGTTGTTTAAATGGAACAAGAAGGTCCACGATACATCCTCCAAAACAAACAAAATGCTTGGTTCGTCAGACGAGCAGCGTTCGAAATCCACAGTTAAAAAGTTAAGTGTTCATACCTCACCACTGTCCGGAGCAGACTGGCCAAGTGTACTCCAGTGTGAGCACCATAGACCACTGTCATACTAGAACGAAGTCAATGCCGCACTACCAAGTTCATTCTCTCTTTGTCTTACTGCTCTGATGTCAATTACAAAAAAAGACTTTTCAAACTGACCTCCTTCCTGTTTGTTACCGGCACGAATACCTCGAGAGCTAGGACACATCTGCTGGATGGAGCCTGACCGCATACCAAAAGTCCTGTTGTATGGCAAACTGGCACAATGTATAAGACAAATTGGCCGACCTCCTTTTTGATTCAGGGACATCTGTAAGTGGACTTTGTGGCATTTGTGCGGTATTGATGCTGACAAATGGGAAGACTGTGTAAACAACTGAGCAAAAAGGAGACTCACGGTCAGAAACTGGGTGGATAAAGCAGAACAGACAAGGTGAGACCAATGGGCAGACAAGAGAGATAGCCTGAAACAGTGGGCAGCGTCAGCACCAGCGTCTTTCGAGATGGATGGAAGCCAGTGAATGATATTGAGGCAGAGATATATGCATTCACCAAATATTTATTTTACACTTTTCTAACAGATTCATAGACTCGTGACTCAATGACTAATAATACAGACGACGTCATTGTGATAAAAGACAAGATTTATCAGTCAAAAAACTGTGTGACAACTTGCACTGGTTTCATTTTAATATTTGAAAATATAAATAGAGAGGACCAATCTGTGTTCATCTCGTAGAAAAAACTAAAAACAAACAATAATTAAAATAAATACATGAATTATTGAAACATGGTTTTAAATATTTGAGAACTTGTTGTTTTGGCAAATCAAAAATAAGATATAGAATATTGACTTTGAATGCCTTACTTTCAACAGTATTTTTCCATTTGCCCAACTGATTTGTGAGATTTTTACTGGGGAGTTCTATCTAAACACTGAACTTTTCTGTTTAAACCCAATTTCTTCCCATCTCATAACTCAAATACCACAAAAGCTTTAAGCCCCTTTCTGTCACTGACATCAAACTCTCCATTCAAATAAGACCTCCTCTAGACATACAGTGTTTTGTAATAAGCTCCCAACCTTCAAAAATGAAAAGTATGAACAAATCAACCAAAATACACAAGGCAGCAATAAGGGATAGTGGATCATACAGTAAGTCATACCCTAATTTGGACATTATAATTTCTTTTTTCAGGTGTTTATGATCCTATTTTTCACTGGTATAAGAGTCACATCCAACTTTAAAAATAAGGAACATTATTATTAACATTACTTCTGAAAACCTGGAATTGTATCAACACTCCAGGAACTTAGTAGAGCTTTTAAGGTACTAGGTAAGTTATGAATCCTTCAAGCTTAAAGACAAAATTGCACAGTACTTGCACATAACCATTAACTCACCTTGTGCCAGCTTTGCCATGCATCACTGAGCAAGTTGCCATGGTTTCACTGAAACTTGCTTTAGCACTCAGCCCCAAATCAGCGAGTTTCAAATGCAATCTGGGTTCGGTCTTATACAGGATGTTCCCTGGTTTGATGTCACGATGGAGCACTTTGTTATCATGAAGGTAAGCCAGTCCAGCCATTACATCTCTGCAAAGCTCGACATGGTTTAGCCCTGGGCAGCTCAACTCAGCCAAATTTCCATCCATCAATTCAAGGATAATGTACAAGAAATGCTTATCTCTGTGATAACTGTGGTACTTCACCACCTGTTCACAGTCCTTTAGATGCAACAGATTCTTAATTTCTCTCTTATCTTCAGGGCGGTGCAAATGTAGAAGCTCGATTCTTTTTACAGCAATTTCTCTCCCATCTTTCTCATTTAGTCCAACATGTACATGTCCAAAACCTCCAGAGCCAATGGGCTGGCGATGGTAGTGAAACATTTCAATTTACTCCGAGTTTTTATGCCATGCAACGTGACCCAGAAGAGATTTATGTTTGACTGATTTCTGTTCCCAAGGTAACAAAGATTTAATGTCAATTTGCGCAACGGGAGTCTGAAGAAGTTCTTGTAGTTTAGTCATGTTGCTGTTGTTTGCAATATCCAGACAAGTTTTGTCATTGTTATCTAAAATCTCAGGGTCTGCTCCGTACTTCTTGAGAAGGCCAATAGCCCATGCACTTACTGTTGTCATAGAACCATTTATGGCCTGTTTTCTCACTAATGTTGTGACACTTTCCTTTTTTTCTGTTCAGACACATCGGCAATTTTTCTGCATAGAACATGCAAAGGTGTTTCTTTCAATTGGTTTAAGCAGTTTGGATCAGCTCCCAAATTTAATAGCAGTTCAATCAGTTCCTGGACTCTGTCATCATTACATTTGCATAAGACATGTAAAAAGGTGCCACCATTGGTGTCCAGTCTGCTAGCTATGAGAGGATCGACAGCCAAAATTGCCTTGATAAAGTTCTTTGCACAACTGAACTTCCCACCGAAAAGAAACACATCAAGAACTGTATGACCCTTAATGTTTGCAATAAATTGATCAATTCCTTGCTCAAACAATACTTTCATATCTGCTGGTGAAGAGCACAAAGATTCAAAAAAAGTATGATCACCAGATGAGACCCACATCATCTAAGCAAGGCTTCTATCACAGGACCAATGGATGCAAGATGAAGAGGTGTCTGCTGTCTGCCATTTACTGCATTAACTTTACCTCCACAAGAAATAAAAAAATTCAGTAAAGAAAGTGTCAACATGTTGTACATTTGCCTTTCTTGGGAATCTAGTTTTCGCACATTGTCCCATGAGGTTGCAATTGCTTTGCTTACTGCATGAAGGGGTGTATTTCCCTCTTCATCTCTACTGTTGAGTGTGACTTTCACTCGTCAGTTGTTTGTAAAACAAGTTATGAGCTCATTAGCAACAGAAGAAAGTCGCTGCTGCTCCTGGTTTGAAATGAATGCAGCTTTAGTTTGTAACAAATGCAAGTAATACTGCACTATGAAATGGTACACTGTCTGAGAGGTGTTCATCCTGATATTTACATCTGCTCCCGAGTTTATCAACCACTCACAGATGGTAATAGTTTTGATATTATCAGTACCCAGACCATTTCTGATGCATAAATGCAATTAATGTTTCTCCTTGGCTGTTCCTGCCATTTATGTCAGTTCCATAGTCTAACATCAGCTGACAGACTGCTGTTGTAAATTCAGATTGGTTTTCACAGGCAAAGTGCAGTGGTGTATTACCACATTCATCCTTATAATTGACATCAGCTCCATGGTCTAACAACAGTTTACAGATTTCTATTGTAAATTCAGATTGGTTTTCACAGGCACAGTGCAGTGGTGTATAACCATATTCATCCCCATAATCGATGTTAGCTCCATGGTCTAACAACAGTCTGTAGATTTCTTTGTAAGTTCAGATTTGTTTTCACAGGCACAGTGCAGTGGTGTATTATCATATCCATCCCTAGCACTGACATCAGTTCCATGGTCTAACAACAGTTTGCAGATTTCTTTTGTAAATTCAGATTGGATTCTACAAGGCCCAGTACAGTGGTGTATCACCATCTCCATCCCTAGCACTGACATCAGCTCCACGGTCTAACAGCAGTTTGCAGATTTCTTTTGTAAATTCAGATTTGTTTTCACAGGAACATTGCAGTGGCGTATTACCATTTCCATCCCTAGCACTGACATCAGCTCCATGGTCTAACAACAGTTTGCAGGCCCAGTGCAGTCGTGTATCACCTGATGTATCCCTAGCATTGACATTAGCTCCATGGTCTAACAACAGTCTGTAGATTTCTTTGTAAGTTCAGATTGGTTTCTACAGGCACAGGCCCAATAAAGTGGTGTATCACCATTTAAATCCCTAGCATTGGCATCAGCTCCAATTGGTCTAACAACAGTTTACAGATTTCTTTTGCAAATTCAGATTGGTTTCTACAGGCCCAGCGCAGTGGTGTATCACCATTCAAATCACAAGCATTGACATCAGCTCCGTGGTCTAACAGCAGTCTGCAGATTTCTTTTGTAAATTTAGATTGGTTTCTACAGGTACAGTGCAGTGGTGTATTACCATATTCACCCCCACCACCGACATCAGCTCCATGGTCTAACAACAGTTTACAGATTACTTCTGTAAATTCAGATTGGTCTTAATAAGGATAGTGCAGTGGTGTGTTACCAAGTTTATCACAAGCGCCAACATCAGAACCATGGTCTAACAACAGTTTACAGATTTCATTTGTAAATTCGGATTGGTCTCTACAGGCCCTGTGCAGTGGTGTTTTACCATATTCATCCATTGCATTGACACCAGCTTTATGGTCTAACAATAGTTGATTCCACAGTTGTCTATTGAGTTTTCCATCTTTGTCTTTCAACCTGTGTAGAAGGACCTCCAACTGTTCTACATTCCCCAAGCAGACAGTATGTAGAAAAGTCCATATCTGTATAATGAAGTCAATCGGGACATCATCCTCCACCAGTTGTCTGATCAGCACCACTTGGGGGCTCACTTCCTGTCTTTTAAGTTTTTCAGGGGAAAGTAGGCCCCTCAATACTGGGTATTTTTCACACATCTCTGATGTACGATCAGGGTTATCTTCTCCATCAGATAAAACATACTCTTTATTCAGATGTTCCATTACTACATGGGTAGCCTACAAGAAACAACGAAACAAAGTGACTAAGACTCTTCGGGATGCTCATAACAAATACCTGAATGAAGATGTCGGGGGTAGTTTAATATCTAATCCCAAGAAATTCTGGAATTATGTTCAGCACTGTCGATCTGAATCATCAGGGATCCCTACACTTCGTGACAATGATAACATTTATATTTCAGCCAGTGATAAAGCTGAAATACTTAACAAACAATTCCAGAGTGTCTTTACTGAAGATGATGGTTGTCTCCCAGACCTTGGTCCCCCTCTGTGTCCTGCTATCGGCAACATCGTTTTTACTGTCCCCGGTGTAAAGAAACAACTTGATAACTTGGCTACATGTAAGGCTGCTGGTCCTGACAGCATACCAGCCCGTATCTTACATGACTTGCCTTCAGAAATAACAGAAACCTTATGTTTTATCTTTCAACAAAGCTATGACTCGGGCCAGTTACCACGCGACTGGCTAACCGCAATGGTTGTTCCAGTTTTTAAGAAAGACCTAAGATCCAGTCCCTCAAACTACCGTCCCATTTCACTAACATCCTTGGCTTGTAAAGTTATGGAACATATTGTGGTGAGCCATATATATAAGCACCTGAACCTATACGATATCATCACGAATTTGCAGCACGGTTTTCGTGGAGGTTTTTCTTGCGAAACACAATTGATCATGGCAACCCACGACTGGGCGTCAATATTAAATAGTCGCGGTCAAGTTGATGCCATTATGTTGGACTTTAGTAAGGCATTTGACAGAGTCTCCCATGCTAAGCTCATCCATAAACTCGAACTTTATGGGATCAATGGGAAAACTCTACTGTGGCTTGCGGGCTTCCTGTCTAATCGCACCCAATTTGTGACCGTGGACGGGTCTCATTCCAGTCATGTGGCAGTCACCTCAGGGGTCCCTCAAGGCGCTGTCCTAGGGCCCACCTTATTTCTACTATTTATTAACGACATCGTCAATCACGCCAATCATTGCAATTCCAATATGCGACTTTTCGCAGATTATGCAGTCGTGTATCGCGAAACCTCGTCGGTGTCTGACCACATCGATCTCCAACACGATCTACACAGCCTGGAGTCATGGGCGCAAACATGGCAGATGAGTTTTAACATCTCAAAGTGTCAGCTTTTGTCCATCTCAAACAAGAAGAACAGCAGTGTATTTGATTACACCCTCAATTCCCAACATTTCTCCTCCACTGCTGAGCATGATTATTTGAGGGTACGGTGTACACGTGACTTGCGCTGGGCTAGCCATTGCTCAAAAGTCTGCAGTAAAACCAACAAGACCTTAGGGCTTTTGAGAAGAATCCTAAAACCTTGCAGCGAACAAGTTAAGGAGCGTGCGTACCTCTCGATGGTGAGGCCAATCCTTGAATATGCGTCGCCAGCATGGAACCCGCACACTAAACAGGGACTTTTCCAGAATCGAAGTACAAAAAAATGCTGCACGCTTTGTCAAGAATGATTGTAAACGCTACACCAGCACTTCTGGCCTGGTCTCATCGCTTGGCTGGGTCTCGCTTGAACATCGACGTCTTGTCGCTCAAGCTACGGCTTTCTACAAAATACGTAATGGGCTAGTTAACATCTCATTTCCTCCAAGTATCCAAGAAAATAGACGGCCTACTAGAGTGAATTCAGACAAGTACAAACAGATATATAGCAATGTCCTGGCTTACTCCTGCTCATTCTTTCCTCGAACGGTTAGGGCTTGGAACTATCTCCCGGACTCTGTCACATCTGCTACAAATGTGAATGCCTTCAAATCGGCCGCACTACTCTGTGTTCCATCTATTAGAGTTCCTCACCATCTCAAAAGGCTATAATTGGCCGCTGACTGACCACCCTAGCAATTAGCGTAAGCTAACTTAGGGGAACTTATTTAAGTATTAAGTACTGCATAACATTCACCACCTCGTGGCCACCAAATCAGTCTAGACTGCGAGTGTAGTTGATAAAGATATTTGTTGTCCAACAGGTTTAGAGTGACTCCATGACTGTTACACACTGAATTGAGTTGCTTGTCGAACTGCCTACAGTACCTTTTCACCTGACAGATGTTCCACAGCCGTCATGTACCCTGCCCGAATCAATAAAATCATACTGAAAAGACTGAATGATTTATGTATGGGTCGTAGTATATCAGAAACTTCCGGTTCTAGAGCAAGTTCGTTCCCAGTCTTTCGCGCACATGCGCAGTTGCTATTTTCAGACGTGCTTTTCTGGAGATCCGACATCTATAATAAATGTGTGTGTTTATTTCCAAGTTCGTCTGGCTGTTTCCTGACAGAAAACACGACAATCAATGTTCAGCAAACTTTGATTCTTCTTACTGGATGTGGTGTGGTAGGGGGATGTGAAAATCAACTTTGTCCGAAAGAAAGAGTAGATAAAACCGAAAGTGCTGACGAAGCACAAATAAATAAAATTTTTTAAAAACGCCTTGCGACCACGCCAAGCTATTAGCTCGTTCCCAGGCTTGCACCGTCAAACCTCGTTTGTTGTGGCGTGGCTTGGCGAGGATGAAGTGAGGTGTGGTTTGATCTTGTTTTGCCAAGTTTACATCCGAAAAAGCGAACCATCAGGTACTGTTCTGGTATTTAATTGTATCGTATTTTTATCAATACGAACTGCTATGTTAATTGCCGCAGTGTTCGAGCTCAATCTTCAGAGCCTGTTGTTGTTTCACTCGACACTTCAATGGACGGTCGACCTTTTGTCTGCAGGCAAAGCTTCAATGGAATCGAAACGATTCGAGGAAATGAATCCTTTTCTGGATTTGCTGTTTCTCCAGCTCTTTAATGTTTGCACCATAATTCTGAATTGTGTTTGAAAATCGCTGTTGTTTGGTTATAGAAATTTCGGAAGAACATGCAATAGTGATCCGTGAACGGTCTGCACACCCGCGTCACGATTGACAGATTGTGATGCAAACCAACACCGTTCGATTCTGCATATTTTGTATCATAAGATTAGATCGTCTCATGCTTCACAGCGGAATTCCACTGCGTTTGTTATCTGCATTAATAGTTGTTAGGAACATGTTTCGTGGAGAAAGCGATAAGAGCTTTGAATTCCAAGGCTTGTTTTCGAGTCTGTACGTGTTTCAAGTAAACAGTTTCTTTGCCTTCTGGTTTACAGGTTGTTTTCAGAAACGAAACGGTCCTTTTTTGGCTCTCAAATTGGATGTAAATCGTAATGCTGCACTGCTGCTTAGCATTTCTGAATCAGTGACTGTCCTACTGATATGGATTGGAGTATCGTGTTCGCAAACTTAAATTTCCCACGGTCTTGCTGCATCAGACCACGTATATGCGAATACACATGTAACCAGAAATTTTTTGTTTCTTGGGCCTGGAAAGAGGCCCGAGTCTTGGTTTATATATTTTTGTGTTCCAGTAGTTTGTATATGTGTTGTAAATACAATATATAAGTTGAACAAATGGAGAATAGTCGTTTTTCGTCTTTCAAAGCTTTGTGACGATCTTTTTCAAGAGTATTGATGCTGTCAGAACTTTGTGTTATTTAAGTTCCGACCTATGCAGTGATAAATCTAGGAATTGAAAAGAGGGGGTCCACTGGACCCCCTCTTGCTGAAGTTGGGGGTCCATTTACTGAA
>JANRMR010184833.1:0-11252 GCA_025434825.1 Bergia sp. 'catenularis'
TTTTGCACAGAATTACAAAGTAATTGCACTGCTCTTAGCCAATCAGAATCAAGTAATTTTTTCATGTATATGATTATATGGATAATTTCTACAACTCGGTCACCTCTATAATATGAACACCTCAACAATAGGGACACCTCTACGATAAAGACACCTCCGTAATATGGACACCTCTACAATAAGGACAACTAAATAATACGGACATCTCTATATTACAAATACTTTTATAACAAAAACAAATCTGTATTAAGGATAGTTTGTACGTGTGTTTGTTCCGTTTGGCAGTTTAGAATTGAAGATCTTCGACATAACATATAAATTGTATCTATGAAGAATGTTTTTATAAAAGGGCCCTTAGCAGCTAAGGGTCCTTTTATAAAAGCAAGCTTCGTGATGATCTGTTATATTGAAAATATGTGGTTTGGCTTACAGAAATTTCCTTTTTGTTGTGGAAATGTGTTAACAATGTCAGTCTAGGCTGTTCTAAATCCTGACTTTTTGGTATATTTCCTTTGTAAAACAATGCTTCATCAAAACCGATAAAACCGTTAAAACTGCAGTTTCAGCAACAAAATGTTAGCTACCAAAATCCCATTTTGAACCTTAATTCTAGCAAAACAAGAAAGAAAAGTCCATATTGTAACCTAACTATACTGGCCAACAAAAGCAGAAAAGGCCATTCTCAACCCTAATTAGAGCCAAAGAAAAGCAGAAAAAAGTCCATTTTTGAAGCCGTGCGACCAGGCAGCCAGAAAAGCCCATTTTTAAACTCTTATTTTACTGTAAACTTGACCAACGGCCACTTTTCAAAGGAGTGGTCAGCCATGTCGCTTTCAGTCAATCAGTGCACTGTGCCCAAAATTGAACTCCAAACACCAAAAGAAGCGAGCGAGAATAGTCAATTTACTACCCCAGTTACACTTTAAGGCTGGTCGACGCTCACTTTTCAAAGTCGTGCCCAGCCATGCCGCTTTCAACCAATCAATGCACTGAGCCCTGAGAAAATAAATGACAACAACAAATTTTGCCAAATATCTGCATGCCAATTACCAAAGAAAGTTTTTCACATTTTTCCTTACCGTGGAAAGGGGAAAGTCCAAGTTTTAGCTGCTTTTCCTCCCCGCGAGCAGGAAAAATGAAGACTTATCATTTTCAGTGACTTCTCCCAGTCAGACATTGCCACTATCACTTTATTCTGCATGCTTACTCTCACTCTAAAAGCATTAGTTAAAAGACTCCAGGATGGGAGGGGGAAGTGCCCAAATTGGAGTTAATGCCATCATAGTTGATAGAACTAACAGGTTATGAAGCTTAACAAACTTCAAAAGGAGTGTACAAAGCTGCTTTGTTTTATGTTGAACAAACCGTGACCATGGATACTGTTTTGTTTTACGTGTGAACCCAAATGCTTCTATACTGGTTGGTTGCTCATATGCATTTCTATACCTTTTGTGTTTTGTGCACGGTCAAGGCCAGCAAACAAAAAAAATGGAGAACAAAAACATATAACAAAGAAACTGGCCGAGTTTCATAACCATTCATTCTATTTACTATGATGCCATAGGGAAACAAAACGGTCACTTTTTGAGCACAGAAAGCTTCCACCAACGCCAAACTCAGCCAGAGCCATGCTCGATGGCCCGTTCAAATGAATTACTCCAAAATTGTACAATGACCCGTTCAATACAGGAATAAAGAAAGGAAACTTCTAGACTTTTCAACCGTTTGAATTCTGTCACGATGCGTTCATCGACCTGCCACTGCACAACGGTCGCAAGTTAGATTTTATTATCCCGGGCTTTATTCAAATTTCTCTCTCGGCCCTCCCCAGACATTGCAAAACCCTGATTGATATAGGTGTCCCCAAGGGCAGATTTGTCAAAGCCCTTCATCATCGATTAGCGAACTCATAGTTTTTGAAAATTTGAATTGGGTGTTGTAAATATTGTGAGCCAGCTGTGGTTGTATTTCAAGCGGAGAACCGATTTCCAAAGAATATTTCTGTTGTAAACATGCTCGCCTCGTCCCAGATTATTGTGTCTGCCCGCTGATTCCTTTTCCTGTTCTGCGGTTGAGCAATAGATCTTTCCATAAGACTTTTCCATGGAAGAGCTGCAGCGTTTAGGGCATAACGGTAAATCACTGTGGCCGCTTTAACACTGCAATCATCATATACCGTAAATGCTATTCCGCTCGAACACAACCAAATGGCGTCAATCTTCTTGTCCATACGCAACCAGTCGACAATGGCCATGATCGCAAAGGATTTCCCTGTACAAGCTTGACCAGTCAGAAATATGTTATGCCCTAACTTCGCTACATCTACTAGGCGGTGTTGTAAATTGTGTCACATACGGAAGTAACGTCATTATGAACTAGAATCCAAGTGACTTCGTGGTTTGTAGAACATTCTCAGAATATGGATTGCGACTACAGATCTAGATCGAATAGTTTTCGAGTACAGCTCTTAAGCCTGGTTCACACTTGTAAAATAAGCACAAGCACAAGAACAAACACAAGCAAAAGTTATTCACGCACGTGAAATAAGCATAAGAAAAATGAACATACGCACGCGCAAGATTAATGCCTGAGCGCGTAGAGGAACGGTGACGACAGCAGATGAGGGCGCTTGTGCTTATGCTTGTTTCACAGATGTTCACACTGGAGAAATAAGCAAAATAAGAATAAGCACAACCATTTATACTTGTTTCACGTATGTTTACACTGAAGACAAATATAAGCACAAGCCGACAAGAAAAAGGACAATGTATATTTTTCTTGTGCCTGTTCTTGTTCTTATTTCATGCATGTTCACACTGAGATTTTCCTGTGCTTGTGCTTGTTCTTGTGCTTATTCTTATTTCACAAGTGTGAACCAGGCTTAAGAGTTTTCGATTACGGATCTAAGAGTTTCGGTTTTATTGCAGTACATTTCTAATATATCATCTGGTGCCGATTCCCGGGAATGAACAACAGCATGTGAACAATGAAAACGAGCAAGTGAGATATTCAAAAATGGCTAAAGAAAATAATTCAAATTCGACAGTGTCGTAGACTACATGTGAGAAAAACGATCAGCCATGTAATTGAGTTAGTTAAGGCCGAAGGGCAGGATAATTTTCCCAAGGTGGAAGTTTAGCTTGTAAGTTGGAGCTCATGCAACAAAAAACAAAATTGGAATCTCTTGAAAGCGACATAGAAGAATTGCTTGACGCGGAAGCGATCGAGAAGGAAATTGTCGATAAGGGTGAATTCAATACCGTATTGCAAGAAATCTTATGCTTTAATTTATCTCTTCGATTATATCGCCAAAAGGCTCAACATCCTATAACTACTCCTTCTTTGTCCAATAAAAGTTCTGTATTGAGGACAAGCAAACCAAAAGTACATACGAAGGTTAAATTGACAAAATTTAACCTCCAATCCTTTGAGGGAGAACCGACAGCATGGCCGACATTTTGGGAGAGCTTCGCATCTGCAATCCACTATAATACATAGCTCAACGATATTGACAAGTTTCAATATTAGAGAAGCTACCTAAAGGGAATGGAAGCTGACACTATTTCAGGGATGCCACTAACGGAAGTGAAGTATACCGAGACAGTGAAAATGCTAAAAGGCCAAGTAATTATAAAGTATTCGCATGGTTCAAAGGATCACTTATCTCTCGATCATTATAGTCTTTGATCTTGTTTTCCGTTTAGCGTTTTTGATCTTGTTTTACATTTGTTAATAATTTTGTTGAGAATGTTCCACGTTTCTTTAAGGTTACCTTTAGCATTTTCGAATTTCTCGTCGTAGTAGCTGCGCATAGAGATTTTTAGAAAGTGATTTAGCTTATTTTTGGATTTCTTGTACTTCACTTCATTTATAGGTGAGGGTTGGTTTAAGACCTTTTTATACAAATTACACTTGGATTTAATTGACTTCAGAAACCCTTTCGTAATCCACAGTTTAATGTATAATTTCGCTCGATTGCGTGAAATTCTTTTGAAAGGGAAACAGTTATTATATATTAAAGGAATAAAACAGTGTTGCGCGTGGCTCTATACAAGAATATAGAACACAGAGTGACGTAGTAGAACAAGAGAAAAGTGTTGAGAGAAAACGAGGCGAAGACGAGTTTTCTCTCTGCCTTTCGAGTGGCCTGCTACGTCACTCCGTGTTCTGTTCTTGTATAGAGCCACACGCGACACTGTTTTATTCCTTTTAGAATATAGATCATCTAAAACCATAAGCAATTTGACGTTTTAAAAATGATATATTTGACCTTGACAAGCTTGTTCTTGCCGTTCGCGGGAAGTTATGCTTGTGTGACTCTATCCAGTTTTAGAGCACTCAACTGCAGCGAATCAGAGAGCGCGTACTATCGCTTCTATTTTCTAATTCTTTATATTTTTGTGACAAAATGTTTCGGCTTTAAGTCAATAACTCGCAGTCAAAAGGTTCATACAATTCAATGAGTGGCAGTGGAAGTACATGGCGTACATTTTGTAATGGGCAAGTCACGTCGGCGAAATGTTCTGTGCATTTATGGGGCGGGCATGTTAGCCGAAACTGCCAATGGCCAATCAATTCTATGTTTTCGTTTCAATAAAGGAGACATCGTGCATGCATTTCTCCTGGAGAAGTGAATTCAAACATACACAATCACAGAGTCAAAGCAACCAAACCGTAAGTTCACAATTGTTTTTTACCCAAGACACTAAGAATAACACTGCCTTGCTGCAAACGGCAAGAGCCAATGTCAGTGCACCGAACAGTATGAACTGTCCATACAGCTGGGTGAGAATGTTATTTGACTCTTGTTCTCAGAAGTCTTACGTAGTCCTTCCAACTATTACCACAACTAGGAGTACTGATGAAGCCATTTTGAAGGGATGGAGCTACCCTGAAGCGATGTGTGGTTTATGGTGGAATGTTCAATTTGAATGTCTTTGTTACTTCTTATGAAGTGGACCTCATTTGCAGCCCAGTTACAAATCAAACCATTGACTTTGCTCAACAACTTATCCACGCTTGTCAGTAGAACTTGTCCCTAGCTGAGTCTGCATTAGGGGATGAGTGACTCGAAGTAGGTATTAATATCGTAGCCGACTACTACTGGTCATTTGTCCAAAATCATGTGGTACGGGGGGGAGTACTAGTGAAGCTACAGTCCAGTTGCTATTGACCCACGATTAGGATATGTGTTAAGTGGTTGGAATGAGATTTTGTCTCATGAATACATTTCTCATTTGATGAAAACTGAATGTTTTGTTGTGGAGGAAGAGTTACATGTAAACCCATATGACACGAGAGTGAGACAAGATCTAAACAAATTCTGGGATTACGAAACTCTTGACGTCAAAGCAGATGAGCCACATGAATGTGAGGTTTGTTCCACTATAAGTTATTATGAAGCATCCCTACCCTTCAAACAGGAACATCCAGTTTTATCAGATAGTTATTAGTTAGCTCATGTTTGGCTGAGCTCTCTGCTAAAGAGAATGGTGGGAACTTCCGAGATTTTGCAACATTACGATTCCGTAATTGTTGTACAGTTGACCACTGGCATTGTTCAGCTGGTTGACGAAAGACAGAACAACACCTTAGGAACCAGGGAATGTGCACCATATTCCACACAGCGAGATAGTGAGGGAAAACAAGAGCAACACCAAGTTGCGAGTTGTGTATGACGCAAGCTTATGATCAATCTAAAGCAGTTTGCTTCCAGGGCCACCTCTGACACCCTTAACTGTTGACATTATGCTGCGTTTCCGGCTGAACCAAGTTGAAATAGTGCGTGATATTGAAAAAGCCTTTTTGAATTTTGAGTTAGTCCAGAATAGCGAAATCCTTTAAGATTTCTGTGGGTGGACAGTGTAGACTCGCAAACCCCACAGTTACAAATTCTGAGATTCGCTTGGCCATTGTTTGGACTTGTCAGCTCTCCGTTTATTCTGAATGTAACCATTCAATAACATTTGTCAAACCAAAAAACTAGAGACCCCCAGTTTGTAGACAATGTTCTCAACTCCCTATATGTTGATGATTATGCCTCAGGGAAAGACTCAGTCGTAAAAGAGTTTGAACAGTGCCAGAAACTGGAGATGGAAGGCTTAACGTGAGACCTTGGCTTCTAACATTACAGACTTGAGTGAAAAGATTGAACAAGAACAGGCTTTAGTCCAGACGGACGTGAGTGCAGAATTGAAAGTTAGTAAAAAAACCAGTGTCATTGAAGATGAAGAGGATAATTCAAAATTGAGATTGAACAATGCGTATTGCCTGACAATGACATTAAAATTCCGAGTATTCCATGGAAAAAATACTCCGAAAAACTGACATTCAGTTTCTCTCTGATTCTTGAACAGGCAATCCATTAACCAAGAGAGACTTATCGAGAGCAACTGCGATTTGCTACAACTCCTTGGTATCACTGTCCCCAATTATTGTACCATTAAAGTGCATGTTTCAAGAAGTTTGTCAGTCGAGTTTAGATTGGAACACCCTCCTCTCTGACGACTTAAACAAGAGATGGAATGACATAATTAATGACATGGCAATCACACATCACAAATCGATGCAATATATTGCTGGATTGAGTCTCAGGTACTTCTCTGGTAGATTTATGGAGTAAAGAGGCAGTTCATACAGTGTTCAAAATCGACACAAATTAGACATCTTGTTAGTGAAGGTCACTAGCGGTGCTGCCCTACTGGACTCAGCCCAAGTGACATTGCATTTAGGGGGCTAAGGTTTCAGAGATTTCCACAAGTGATCTGTGGTGGAAGGGATCAACATTCTTGGAAGCAAGTATCAACAATTGACCAAACGAACTCAGTTTCCAGGACTCAAGGATGAAATTCCCCAATGACTTACTCAGCCAACTACCCGGGCCCAGAAACATCATATTTCACAGAGCTTGTCATTCGTCAGTGCCATGCAACAGTTCATCATAATGGAGTGTCCGAGAAACACTTACTCAAATTCAATCTAACTACTAGATTATCAAGGGTGGTCAAGAAGTCAAACGGTTGCTTTCCAAATGCTTTGTGTGTCTCAAACTTGCTTGAAAGGCATATTTTCCTCCACTTCCACCTCCTTTACCCCATTTCGTTCTCAAAAATTGGAGCTCATTTCGCTGGGCAATTGTTTGTGAAGGACATCTACAAGGTGAGTCCAGAGATGAACAAGTGCCACAGTGCAACTGTTTATGTTAGATGCTAGAATAAATCTGAATAATTAGTTACCGCGGAGCCTCTCGGAATATTCCCGCCAGTTATGTCACGTGAACAGGGATTTT
The DNA here is from genome assembly GCA_025434825.1 of Bergia sp. 'catenularis'. Taxonomy (NCBI): domain Eukaryota; kingdom Metazoa; phylum Cnidaria; class Anthozoa; order Zoantharia; family Parazoanthidae; genus Bergia; species Bergia sp. 'catenularis'. Next base: position 7,289 of record JANRMR010184833.1, read on the forward strand.
GGAAGCAAGATGGCGACCAGATTAAAATGTTTTTGTTGTTCGTTTTCCTTTGTTGAATACACAACAGTTTACATGTGCAAGCATAAGAGCCATACATCTTGAAGTAACCCCAGACCTACTTGCCAGTTCATCTACGAGTACTTAAACGCTTCATTGGCAGAAGGGTATTACCATGGGTTGTGGTTTCTGAAAATTGGGACACATTTCGTGATGGTGGTGTCCAGTGATTTAATTTGTTGCAGATGAGAATATTGCCTGAAGGTTCATTATACCCGTAGCCAGTTGGTTGGGAGGTTTCTCGTAAAATTAGTCAAGAAGTGTTTGCGCAAGATCCTAGGCAATGCTATAGACCCTTCCTCAACTGGAAGTGATGTCCCCAGTGTTGGGGAAAATAAGAACTCTGACAAACCTGTCAGTATCGAGTTTGTCAAGGATAATGATATGCCAGTAGCTGTGACGCCACAGTTGAACTAGTGATTTTTTTTCCTATTCATTTTGTTTTTTTACTAATTAGTTTTTAAGTACCCCTTTAGTTTCATGATGGACCATGGCAATCAGGGGGTGTGTATTGTAAATTGTGTCAGATACGGAAATGACGTCATTATGAACTCGAATTCACGTGACTTTGTGGTTTGTGGAACATTTACAGAATAAGATTTCGAGTACGGATCGAATAGTTTTTGACTACAGTTCTAAAAATTTTCCAGTAGGGATTTAAGAGTTTCGGAGTACAGCTCTAAGAACTTTTGTACGTTTTCAATAATTCGAGTGCAACTCAAAGAAATGGGGAAAGGAGTTCTCAATAAAGGCAGAAATGTTTCTCAGTTTAATTTGAGTACAGTTCTAATATAACAGGGGCTCCGGGGGCATTCTCTCCCGGAAAATGTTGCACATTAGATGTTTTTAAACGCATATCTGGCACATTCTAAAGAAAAAGAGAAGACTTTTTCAATCTCAAACAAAAGACAAATGCTTGTAACTTTCCCTCAATTTAATAATTGTGAAAATACGATTTGGTTTAAACGTAATAAGTACCCAACAAACTACAACGTCTACTAAGGCAAAAAGAGCATTTCCAGATTAAATAAAAATATTCAGCCCTGTTAATGGCCATTTTTCATGTGCCCCCTTCTTAATTGAACCTCAAAAAGAGGATTTCCCTATTCTTTTCAAGACGTGTATGAGTTTCTTTTAAGTCCCTTGAGAGGATCGAAGGAGACTAGAAAACAGTTTAAAATCCCTGTCCTAGTACGGTGTGGCGAAAGAAGTTAAGGTCGGCCAAAGTTCAGTCCTCGACTTCTGGGAGGCAGTCAAAGATCTTACCAACTGTGCTAACCTTGCACGCACTTCCTTAGTTTTCCTTCGGTTTCTGACGATTTGGGAAAATCGAATGTTCAGCGTATTTGGCATCAAAGCGTTACAAATAAACTGATACTTTTCGGCAGGGGAAATCTAAGCCATATCTTTGTATACGGCGAACAATGTTCCTTTCTATACGTGTGACCTCGGCTGTCATATCGTACTATGTCACTAGTTTCAACTCGAAAAGAACGTTTGATTTTTTTAAACTATGGGTTGTGTTCAGTAAGGAAAATAAATGCTGAGCTGCTCTATATTTATTATCTTACTACAGGGATTTGCACTGTAATTCCTAAACTTGGATGCTCTTGCGAGTGTTTACTAGCTGTGTTGGGAAAGGTCAACTAAGGTAAGGTCGGACGTAATAACCATTCCTACCTTTCGAAATCTCCCTCTTCAGGCTCAGCTTCCAGAAAATTCTCCATCCGTAATCATTTCAAATTGTAGCACATTACGAGCTGCAAAAATTGCCTTATAAATGAACACAGCGATGTAGGCATTTTTAGACTTTTCATCTTGGAACGTTGAAATTAGTTTACTCAGACCTTTTTCTTATTTATATCAAGCCAAAAGTTTGTGACTAGTGTATATATACTTCACTTTCCAGCCAATCGAAGGGCAGTTTGACTAGTGTACAAATCACAATAGCTCACTTTCACCAATCAAAGAAGAGTTTGACTAGTGCACGCAACACAGCAGTCAATTGTTTTGGCTAATGGATGCACTGATGATGGCACGGGTGACAAAACTGGTGGTGAGGGGAGAAAGGCGGAAACGTTTTTGTCAAAAGGACGTAAACAGATGTTTTCTGCCTTCGGAAAAGGAAAATTGACTGTAATCTCAAGAACAGATTAAAAAACAAATAATGAAAACTGCAAGAGAAAACATGTCAAACTATAATCTACTTTTCACCAAAAGTTTGACTAGTTGCACTAGTCTGGATCCACCCCTGATGTTAAATAAGAAATTCGCACCTGTGGAAGTCTCGATTAGCTAATGTTCATTTAATCAAGATTATTTCCCTCCTCCTACCGTAATGGGTTCAAATATTCATATTAATGAACATTAATGCACTTTTGGTGCGCGAATTTCCCCCTCCTCCTGTAAAAGACGTAAATAGGCTAAACTTTTGTCTCTTTTCGTTGAAGATTTGACATACTGTTGATAAAAAACGGCAAAGAGATTGGTTATTGCAATTTTCTCTTTGGGAGTGTGATCGGTGTCTCCATCTGAGATGCAGGTTAAATGAACAAAAAGTAAAAGATGATAAATAGTTGGGAAAACAAACAAAAGCTCAACTGGAGTGATACTGATGTTAACAAGAATGTGAAAAGAACGCGTGATTCAGTGACAACTTTTTATGGAAGAATTCATCTGCCAATGTTTCTTTGAGGCAGGCTATTGCAAGTTTTTCTTTGAGAGTCTGATCAATGTCTTAATCTGAGATGCAAGCTAAATGAAGAAAAAGTAAAAAATGATGTATAGTTGGGAAAACAAACAATAGCTCATTCGGACAGTAATATATTGATGTTAACAACAATGTGAAAAGGACGCGTGATTCAGTGACAACTTTTTATGGAAGAATTCATCTGCCAATGTTTCTTTGAGGCAGGTTACTGCAACTTTCTCTTTGGGAGTCTGATCAGTGTCTCCATCTGAGATGCAGGTTAAATGAACAAAAGGTAAAAAATTATATATAGTCGGGAAAACAAACAATAGCTCAACTGGACAGTAATATTAATATTGACAACAATGTGAAAAGGGTTCGTGATTCAGTGACAACTTTTTGCCGGTGCTTTAATAGACACGGTTTCACTCCCCACCTCCTGTAATTTATTTTGCCGCTACAATGAATTAAAACCCCTGAAAGATTTCTAAACAGCATTTCGGTGTAGTTAGTTACAATAGTAAAACAATAATGAGCTTTGTTTTGTATTTTTCACTCCAGGGATCAAAAGTTATTTTTTCCACCATTCCCACATTTTGCGAGTCGGGAATACGGCCAATCAAAAGCCGTCAGTAAGGATTCAGACACTTGTTGAGAATCTATATGATCAAACATTCCCTGATTCGTATGCCTTTTTGCGTCAATCTATCCGTCTACGTTTAGAAGGACGCAAAAATAACGGATTTCCAAAAGTGTTATCCATTGCAGATCTGTGCACAGGTTTCTGGAAATCTTTGACGAAATTGTGTTTATGAATTAGTTTACCGACTTTTAGTTATTAAGACCACCCAGCAGTAGAAGTTTAAAATAATGTCGTAGAATGGTCCGACCGGAATAAGATGTCACTTAACTTTGCCAAAACGAAAAAATGTGTAATGTAACGAAATAGAAACAAGACTAACTCTCCCAGAATCTCCTAGAATCAACGTTAAGATGTTTATATTAAGGGTATGTAAAAGCTATGGATACAACAAAGAAGACATCCATGTACTTTGTAACGCGCTCATAATGATATGGGCTTGAGTTTGGGGTATACTTGGCTATACCAAATACTTATTAAGTAACAATGGTACTTTAAAAGCTGAAGGTCGTGAGTTCGAACCCCGGCCTGACCATTGTGTTGTGTCCTTGAGCAAGGCACTTTACTCGACTTGCTCC
>JANRMR010184877.1:0-11245 GCA_025434825.1 Bergia sp. 'catenularis'
ATCTGCAAACATAAAGGCGGCACCCCTGGGACCTATCGAACGTGTTATAATCGGAATTGGTGAGAATCATATTATGGTCTCGGAAAAGGCCCTAACGATCCCTAACGTTTAAGGGTTAATATTAAAATAATAAAGGAAAGCACATACTTGATCTCATCTGAACCAGCAGTGAAAACCACTATGAACACAAGTGTTTGGAAATATATTAAGATTAATAATAGGCTCATCAGTGTGATATAGATGATTTTTCAACTTGTGAAGTGTTTCGGTTGCTATGGCAATTGTGATAGGATAATTGTGATAGATGATAAAATGTACACTGTAAACAAGTTGTTACTACTTTTATAATAATTATAAGGGAGCAGACAAAAAGAGAAACTCCATGAATTTGCATAAATGATGGTTTCCATGGAAACAGGTAGACTTTCATGCTCGTAGTTCTTCCACAGGCAGCCCAAGCCTAGAGTTAGTACTAGTAGTCCAGTAGTTTGAGACTTTGGTATTTGTATAGGAATAAATACCTTTCGCCTGAGATCGTTAATATTTGGTGCAAATGGCACAAATAAAGCTTCCTTACTTCAGTTGTTGCTTCCTAGTGTCTTCCTTGTACATTCTGGGGTCATTAGAGGCGATTTGGAGGCAATCTAGTAGGCGGAACGGTCGCCTCCAAATCGCCTCTAATCATGTCTAATGACCCCATAATGTGCAAGGAAGACACGAGGAAGCAACAACTGAGGTAAGGAAGTTTTATTTGTGCCATTTGCACCAAATATTAATGATTTCAAGCAAAAGGTATTTATTCCCATACAAAGTCTTATAAAATCAACTCAAACTACTGGACTACTAACTTGCTTGGGCTGCCTGTGGATCTTCCACAGACTAGTTCATACAGCAATGAAGGTGATTTGCGCTGGTTTAATGAAAACGGGGACTAAGTCCCTTGCCAAAGCGCTTCGAATACTCGGTTACACAGTTTACGATGCCGAGGAACATGCTTCTATCGAGTTTCAGTCTTGGTACGAGATATTTGCCCGACTTTCTTTCCATGCACACAGACGTGGGTGCTGTTACAGACGGCCCACCAACGCTTTCTTCGAAGAAATTTTGGAGGCTTTTCCAGAGTCCAAAGTGATATTGAGTGAACGAGACAACGAAGATATCTGGGTTGAAAGCTGGATCGAAATGTTGATAATGATTTCAAGGATGCAGAAAGAGCCACTTCGGGTCCTTCTCTTTGTATTTTTGTAAAGCTACAGTACAGGAAAATTATCAACAATATACAGAACGCAGCGGTGTACGAGTTAGGAACAAGAATAAGTCCAAATGAGTCGAAATTCTTGATGACGAAGTACCGCGAGCATAATGCACGAGTCAAGGCGGTTGTTCCACCGGATCGACTGTTGGTATACAACGGCAAACAAGGTTGGGAACCGCTCTGTAATTCCTGGATTGTGACGTTCCGTCGTGTTCGTATAAAGGGAGCCATACTCTAAGAAAAGTTTAGTGTTGAGGAAATCCTCAAATTTAAAGTGATGGGGCTTAAGATGGCAAAAGAAGTAGCTATGAATTTGTCTTTATTTGTTGTAGCAACAGGCATTGTTGTTTATTTTGCATTGAAGCTGCAGGCCCGTAGCCTGGTTTCTAAACGGGAAGGTTCGTTTTTCCTTAAACGGGACCATTTTAGGGGTCGATGAATTTTGCGAGCGCCGAAGACGCGAATTTCTAGGGGGATCCGGGGGCATGCTCCCCCGAGAAATTTTTTTAAAGTTGGCTCTCTGAGACGCCATTTCGTGCATTTTTATAGGTATAGTAACAACCACGTGTTGAGTTCGTCAAATTAAGCTGTCGGTCTTTCCCAAGGCGGACCTCGGCACCGAACGAGGGGGTTCGTCCGAACCCCCCGAACCCCCCCAGCCTACGGGCCTGAGCTGTGGGGTGTTTCGTAAGGTATATGAAAGACATTTTGCACCCCTGACTTCAGTGACAGGTTTGAATTTGGATAATGTGGTCTTAAAACAAGAAGCCTGAAGGTGTTTCACGACAATCGCTGCACATCCCACCAAAAAGATTGAGGTTCCCCCCGCTCCCCCCGCCCCTGGTGAATTTCATAGTACTGGTATATACACAGAGTAAATATTTTAATGTTTATCCTTCTTAGTATCATCCATTATTACTATTTTTTCTCTTACTTTTGTATTCTTTTTTTAGACGTGTTGTAAATAGTTAGCTAGTAGAAATAGTATAGATAATATAATAAATTATAGTTAAAGGGGCTGTTTCACGGTGTGATTGAGCAATCTTTCCATTGCTCAGCAAAAGACGTTCAAAACGCAAAACTAATTGAACTAACTTCTGCTACAGATATAACAAGCACAATTCTGCCTTAAGCTTTGTAAATACTGTGCGGATGGCTTAATTTCGTGGACGATTGAAACGGATTTCAGTTATGAGTGCTTGAGTGAATTTAGTGTTGACCCGTAGGATAAATTATTGACTAGCGAAATATAGCGCCAAAATGCATCGATCCTTGAGAATTCAGTTCATTAAAATAGTTTCTTGGTCAAATTGAATTGATTTGATCAATATACTTTGAAGAAAATTGAAAGGAAATAGTCTTGGAAAGCGGCAATAACCGTGAAACTGCCCTTTTAATATTGTAATGCTTCTGTAGCTAGAAGGGCTACACGTTTTTCAGTTTCACGGTAGTATGTTACCCTTGATAAATGAAGTTATTATTGTTACTATTATCATTATTGTTGTTGTTATAGTATTATTATTATTATTATTATTATTATTATTAAAGGTAAACATATAATTGTCACTTGTACAATATTATGCCGAGAAAACTAGTGGTTCGATTGACGAGTATAACCCACGTATTGATTGAGACCAACTTTTTTATTTACCAGCCGGGCAAAATGTGTGAATTACAACCATTTGAAAAACAACCGATAGATGTTACTGGAGTTTTTGTAGCTATCAAGTTTAACCAATACTGTTGGTAATAATTATTTCAAAACACAGTTTTCTAATTTTTGCCGGAAACCTGATACTTACTGTGTAGGACACAAATTTTGCGGGAATTTTTTTTTTTTGCGATTGGGCAAATTTTTGTGTCTGGCCGGAGCAAATTTGGGATTTGGGATAACCTAAATTTTCTGACGGGAACTTTTTTTTGCGATTTGATGGAATTTTATGTCACAAGAAATAAGAGAAAATGGCCAAATTTTATAGATTTATCTATCTGTCGTTAGAATGAAACACTAATTATCACATTCCGTGTGTGCAAAACCGTCGCGTTTTGCTCTGTGCAGGACAATTAGGGTTGCCGCTTGTTTTGTACTTCCCTTCGAGCTCCTATAGTAAGTAACTAAAATCTTGTGAGAGGCTATGGTTCAGCATTGAAAATGGAAAATTTGGGCTTTGTGTTTATGCCAAATTTTGCGGAAACTTTCGTTGCGGAAACGTTCTTTGCGAGTTGTCCAAAAACCCGCAAAAATCGCAAAAATAAACACCCACGAAAATAAAGTCCTACACGGTATTGAAAACTGGACAAGTACGAGTGCATTCCGTTTCGTTTTTCTTGTTTACAAATGGATGAGCCATGAGCAGGGGATTTTGTGCATTGATTGTAGGAGAGCAGAGAATCGAAAAATTTGTAAGCCGATCGAAGGCGGAGAGTTACTTAGGCATTCTGGTTTGATTAAGTCTGTCAGAGACAGAGTGTGCCTGACTGGAAAAATTATACCATTACCATACAGATAGTTTAATGACTTAATAAAGAGATTTTCTGTACTGGTCCATGTTCCTCATATGGTAGGTTGATCCGATATTAAACTAGAACAGTTTCCCTATAGCTACATCTTTGGATGCTACCACTAACTATTTGTAATTTTGAAAAGTGATGTTTATTTTTTCAGTCACTCGTTTTTCTTTAGTTCTTCCTTTTTATGGTCCCTGTCTTGAGGACTTATCAACATTACCGAAATCCCAGCCACAGCTGTTACCGCTGCAGCCAGTCCGGACCCATAAATGCTGTACTCTTGTGCTAGTCCACCAATGATTGGGGAAAGCATCCGTCCAAACGAAAGAAGGGAGTTCCCCAAGCCCAGTAACACTCCCTTCTCGTCTTCTTTACCCCGTTTAAATGTGATGTTAGTAATACAAACTCTGGACACAGCGCTTGAGATGGCCAGCGGAGTTATGAAAATCACCAACATCCAAATGTCTGGTGAAAGCGTTATGCACAGTATTGACATGGCAAGTACAACAGAGAAATGGAGCAGCATTTTGCCATCATTGTTGTACAGTTTTGAAATTTTACCCACAAGAATTCCAGATAACCCACCAACAAGTCCATTGTAAGATATTATGTACCCGTTAATCTTTGGTGTGGTTTCATAGCGGAATTCCAGCATTGCCGAAAAATTGCTTCTGAAAATCATCATTGCAAGACCCATAATAAAGCGAATGAGCAGTAAATCCACCACACTACTAACTGAGGCAACCTTCACCAGCGCTACGAGTTTTGAAGGCCAAGTCTTAGCTTCGTCCCTATTCGGATTGCTCCCTATGATTTTATCACTTTCTTGCTCACTTCGTACGCGAAGTTCCTTGTGATTAATTCCATCAAAACTTGGTTCTGATCTCTTGTTTTCAATTATGTCAAACACTTCACTTTCATCAGCGCTCGATTCCTCTGAAACAACTCCATTCCTACTTGTAGTAAATAACACGTTAGTGTCATGTTCTTTATCCCCTGATTGCTGTTCATCCTCGACAAACAGAAACACAAATGCACAGTTGAGGCCCATACCAACTGCAGCCAGTGTAGCAACTTTGAAGAACCCATTGTCAAGCATAGACACGTGACCACCTATTATTGGACCTACAACAAAACCGAGGCTGGAGGCAGCATTGAATGTTCCAAGTACTTCTGGTCGCTCGAGCGGTGACGTCATGTCTGCCAGATAAGTCTTGGATATACTTTGCGAGTGTTTGAGGAGGCCTGAAAAAGTTAACAACACAGTTAGTATTGTAGGACTAGGAGAATACAGAATACTGAAGATCTCTGGACAACGACCAATCTTCCCCTTCTTTAAACCTAAGCCTTGACTCTAACCCTAACTTAAGGGAAGAGTTGGCGAGTAGTTGCCCAGAAACCAGGATTGATCCAAAAAGTGGAGGTTAATTGAGTCAGGTATAAATGCTTTCGTAACAATTTTGCTAAACAAATGATCTGCTGATACTTGTAGCACGTTGGGAACATCAATCGCTACTTACGTAAGCGTGCTTGACTCTGTAATTTGGATTTTTCACTTCTAAACTAGTGTGTACTCCTTGTGGCAGGGAACAGCAATGTTGCATTTAAATCTGGCTTATTCCTTAGTTAACAAGGCCGTGAGAAGACAAAACAAAACAAAACAAAGAGGACAACAAAAGTCGAACATGTTAAAAATTGCCGAACAGGAGAAGAGAGGATGAGTTAAACTCTAAATCTGTTGGGTTCTTGACCATGCCATCAGAAGGAGACAGAATGTTGTTGGAATGTCAGAAGAAAAAAGACTGATGTTGAATTTTTGACAAAACTTCAGAAGACGGACGATTTATGGTCAGACTATTCTGTTACAACACAATGCCAACAGAAGAGAGGATGAGTTGTTGTAAATCAACAAGATAACAAAAATTTAATTCCAAACTTGTTGCCAGAATCCTTGACATTGCAATTTGGCAAAGAAAGTTGTGGTAAGTCTAAACTTTTATATACAACGCCAACAAGAGCAGAAAGGATGAGCTGTGGTAAATCTACAAGATAACAAAAGTTGAACTTGCCGGAATCTTTTTCAATGCCATCAGAAGAAGAAAGAGGATTTGTGGCAAGTTTATTCTGTTACATACAATTATGTCAACAGGAGAAGAGAGGATGCGTTGTGGTAAATCTACAAAATCTCCAAACTTTTTGGATTCTTGAGCATGCCGTCAGAAGAAAACAGAATGTCACTGGAATGTCAGAAGAAAAAATTGTTGGATGTTTTTCAATACCATTGGAAGACGAAAGATACTTTCTGGTAAGACTATACATACAATGTCAACAGGAGAAGAGAGGATGAATTGTGGCAAATCTACAAGAAAACAAAGGTTGAACTCTAAACTTGTTGCCGAAATCCTTGACATTGCAATTTGGCAAAGAAAATTGTGGTAGGTCTAAACTCTTACATACAACGCCAACAAGAGAAGGGAGAATAAATTGTGGTAAATCTAAACTGTTACATTCAACACAAACAGGAGAAGAGAGGATAGCATGTGGTAAGTTTACAGCAATGCAAATACGAACCTAAAGGAATCCTGAACAGAGCAAGGAGGAGAAGAGAGTCACTGCAGCCCAGTAACAGGTAACCCACTGATGCTCCACACAAACTCAGCAACAGCATGCGTTTCCTCCCGGCAACGTCACTTACTTTCCCCTGGTGACAAAGAGTTAATGCGGCAATTAAAGAACTATGTACAATGGGCATCCTATGGAGCAGGAAACCACTACACGAAACTGAAAGAGAGGGTATGCCATTCTGTCCAATGAGAAGAAAAATGGCTGACCATGGCTGGTTGGCCCCAGTTGGCTGTGGTTGGCCATGGTCAGCCGCAGTCAGCCCTCTTGGTCACTGTGATGGAGTGGAGGGTTGGCCATGGTTATGTACCATCGGCTTCCATTGGCTGGCCGACCATGGTTCACGATCAAGTTCACAGTCGGCCACACAAACCTCATCGGACAGACTAATAATAAAAAATAAATCACATCTCCTGAAAACTGTCAGAAAACAGCTGACCCTTACATGTATATTTTTACTTGTAACTTACAGTATTATATAAATATAAAATCACATAATGAAAACCTTGATAAAGAAACAGCAATTATCTTAAAGTTCATGAGTGAATTGTTTGTGAGATACTCTAATGTCACATGGGTTCACTGTCAATGTACATGGGTAATATAAAAATGTTTTAGTCATATAGTTACCATACTAACCATGATTGGACTGCTGACCAACTGTACTCCTCCATATATGGAAGCTACAAATAAAAATATAAAGTGAACAAAAGTGAAATACTGGCATTTTGATATGCATGCAGTCATCTGTGTGTGTGAGGTTAGCACAGTTGATAAGATCTCTGACTGTGAACTAAGAGGTCTCCGGTTCAAGGCCTGGTTGAGGGTTGAATTTTCAGTGACCTTCTTTTGTCACACCATCTGTGAATAGAGATTTTAAGCTGTTGCTCTAGTCTCTCAATGTTCTATTGGGGGAATTAAAAGAACAGTTAACACATTTCTCAAAAAGAGTTAGGGTAATCCTGGTTTTACGACTGGGTAGAGGAGGGAACACACACTGTGTTTATATGCCTTTCGACACACTCATCCAAAAAAATTTGGTTTCTGTGCCCTGAGTAGGACTCGAACCAACATCTCCTTGGTTGCTAGTCGGGCATGCTATCCACTGCACCCTCAGGACTCACCATGCTGGCAACACAGCAAGTTGATGAGGTGAATTGGATAGCCGTGGGGATCCCATGGCCCATATTATTTCTTCACTCGGGTGTGTATCTGGCCTCTATACACCTATACTGGTGTTAGTAACAACAAATTTAAGTTTTCGAGGCCTGGAAAGGTTTCCAATATGACTGGGTAGGGGAGGGAACACACACTGTGTTTATACAGTATACCTTTCAACACACTCATCTGAAAAAACTTGGTTTTTGTGCCCCGAGCAGGACTTGAACCCATGCCTCCTTGGTTGGGACTCAAACCCACATCTCTTTGGTTTTGTGGTCTGATAACTGAGGGCACAACTTAATGTCTCAGACAGAAACCATTGTGAAGCACTAATAGCTATCTGGCTAAGACTCTCAACCAGTACTGAACCATACACTTGTTGTAAACAGGTACGGTAGCTGAAAAGTCCTGTGGGGAACACCTGTATATCTATGTATGTATGTATGTACATATGTATGCATTTATCAGTTGGAAATACTACCTTACTTGTGCCAATGCAATGAATCCTACCTATGAATCCAACCATTGCTGGTGATGCTCCAAGATGTCTTGCATGCCGGGTTATAGAAGGAAAAATTATACTGACACTCAACAAGTCCTGTATAGTGGATCCATATAAAACAGATAGGCAAGTTTTTAGAGGCCACAAACAACACTCACACTCGACAGGTCCTATACAGTGGATATAAAACAGATAGGCAGATTTATAGAGGGGGCAACTGTACACTTACACTGCAGTGGTCCTATACAGTGGATACAATTAATATTATAGAGTTTATACATCTGTCCTATATGGTGGATACAAAACAGATACAAGTACTAGGCAGATTTAGTTATAGAGGGGACAACTACACTCACACTTAACTGGTCCTATCGGCTGATTTATAGAGGGGTTAACTACACTCATTGCACTAGCTGGTCCTATACAGTAGATACAAAACAGGAAGATTTATAGAGGGGACAACTATGTACATGCATGTACATACACTCACACTTAATTAACAGGTACTGCATAGTGGATATATACCAAAAAGATTGGCAGATTTATAGAGGGGATGTCACTACACTCACACTTAACACCTGTCCTATACAGTGGATACAAAACAGATTAAGGCAGGTCTATTTAATTATAGAGGGAACAACTACACTCCCTATACAGTGGATACAAAACAGATAGGCAGATTTATAGCAAGAACAATTACTGTACATTCACACTCAACAGGTCATTTACAGTGGATACCAAACAGATTAAGGCATTATAGAGGGAACGAGTATACATGTAACACTCCATATACAGTGGATACAAAACAGATAGGCAGATTTATTGAGAGAACAATTACTGTACATTCACACTCAACAGGTCCTATATTAAGCGGAGACAAAAAAAAATCAGCAGACTAGAACTAAAACAACTTTTTTAAAAAATCCACTTCTATTAAAAAAGAAAAACTTGTCAGTCTCCCATCTAGAAACATTCTAGAACAAGGTGGATATTTCAAATTATTTAAAATTTTTGACACTTTTATCGTTATCCAGCTCAGTTTTCATTACCATCAATAAATTAAGTAAAACTTGGCCCGAGGTCCAAAAAATACAAATTTACCATTCTTTGGACCCTTAACCAAAAAACAATATCCAATTTTGCCACATTCCAGCAGGTACCCCCAAAACACTATAGTGGGATCTTTACAAGCATTTGCAGCCAGCATTATTTTCACTCACCATGCAGTGCTCCCTCCCCATAAAGCAATGCTCATTATGTGACAAGTAGAAAGATGGAGATTATCTGGGATGATCCCTATTGACCATATAAGACGAGCATGCAGACTAATTATATAACTCCTTGTGTGACCAGGCCACAATATCCCCAAATGGGACAGGCCTAAATTTAGCTGTTATCTTACTCTGGCTCTGCTATTTTAGAATTTCCTTTGGGATGGTCGCTAGTCAGTTTCCAAACAGGAACTAGAAGGAACTAGAGTACAGGATATGACAACAGCGTTAAGGTCCAATATTACACCTACACAAATGCTACTCCCAGTAATGGAATGCTTTGTCATTCATCCATATTTAGTACTTCTTTGAGCTAGTTACTTCCTTTTCTGTAGTATAAATGGAGTAGATTTTGTAGCTAAATTTCAGCTCACTAAGCCTCTTCAAGCAAACAAATATACAGTTGTGGTCAGCTCAGGATATGGTCAAGTTACTGTTGACATTTTGACCGGTATGTCACTTACACATCATATATTGTAATTTTTAGAAGAATATAATTAAGTCTATCTAAATTTGCAAACTCTTTAATTTTGATGCTAGAAATATCATATTAGTACTCTGTTTAGGCTTAGTTTGTTATATAGCCTCAAGCTACTTTTATATCTCTGGGCTTTTGTTGTTGTAGAGAATCTAGCTTTTGATCATATTTAGCCAAAACCATTCAGTTTAAATGCTGTTTCTCTGTATTTACATGCAATTATAAATATTGCCAGTCAGTTAGAATATTTTGCATATTATTCTTCCTTTCTATGTTGAAGATTATACTCACTTTGGTATTGTTTTAGCCACAAAGTTGTTATATTTTTCTATTATATTCAGTAGATCACTAGTTCAAGTAATTTATGTAGATTTTGTTATTTTATCCTACAGTTGTTACTCATTCCCGTTTTTCCTTCTCTAGTATCTCTTATTGCCAATAAAATACTTTAAAATATCACACTTTGGATTGTCGTGTGAGCAGCTCGCAGCCAATGCTTACACTTGCATGTGATGTTTGATAACCTGTGCATTATACTCTTGGCTTCTTCAGCTGAATTAAAGTTTACAGTACACACTATTTTTGTTATATTAATATAAGAACAACTTTATAAAGAGTGATAACAGATCTGGAAAGTATAAAAACGTAAGTTACTTTTGGCACTTAAAGCACCATTTTCCAGAACCTTAGTTTTACTTTTATGTTTTTTTTTAAACTACAGCAATTTTATTATTCAATGAAAATTGTTTTTAAAAAGAACTAATAATAATCAGCTTAACTTAATTGCTGGGGCTGAACTTTACAGAAAGTTAAGAACAATTTAATGCGATTCAATAAAAAAAATTGTTCTTATTTTTAAAATGTGTGTAGTATAACAACTTTTAAATCAAAATATTTGTTTATACAGAAAACGCTATCACCCTCGGTCAGCAGAAAATACACAGATATATTTCGGTATCCCTGACACAGTAATCCGGCTTCAAATAAACTAAACCGCTCACTCAAACTCGCTATAAATATTACCGCGATAAATATGCACTGAGCTTTATACTGTAAAACTAACAAACTCTAAAGTAGATAGGTAAAAACCAAACGTGACTCACAATTACAGCCCAACTCTCATCTATATAGTTTCACTCCTGTCACATTTGTTTATGTAAATTACCTGCTCAGCGACAAGATATCGGTCAAGAAAGCAGAACTTACCATGAATCCCACAAAGTACAAACAATATATGATCGTCCTGTCATCTCTTTTCTTTACATAGCCCCTTCCAACCATTTTGAGAACATGAAGTTAAATATTATTTCCAAAATGTCCACCGAAGAACTTTGCAATTTTTAATTGCAGCTGCCTTATGGCTTATACCGCTGTCACAGTGATTTGTGTACCCCAGTGATTTGCGTACCACCCCCCCGGTGGTACAAGAATCCCTAGTGATTTATGTA
>JANRMR010184888.1:0-11245 GCA_025434825.1 Bergia sp. 'catenularis'
CGGTCCCTCTCCGACGTCGGAGGTTTTCTCCGGGTACTCCGGTTTCCTCCTCCATCAAAAACCGCTAGTTACGCCAATATCTAAGCAGTTTCAGGATTAGCTTTGCTATTTGAAACTTAATAAAGGTTAAAGTTTTAAAGTTTTTTTCTTTAAAAAAGATATTTAGACCTCTTTTGCACTATACCGGATTGCGTTACGATGTAATTAAACAGGAACACTTTTTCGCGGCACAAAACCAATCCAATATGTTACACAACTCTTTTGAAAGTGTTGTGTCTCACACTCGAAACGGCACAAAACGTATACAGGTTACATCACTCCAATACTCCAAATTTTGCTAGATCAATCCCCTTGTGGGGCCTAAAAGTCATTATTCGGTCAAATTTTGGCTCATTAACTTAACATAAATATAACATTTAGTCCCCACAAGGAATGAATTTAGCAAAAAATTTGTATTAGCAAAATAGTGTATTGTAATAAGAAAGACTATCTATTGTTGTTTTCATGGCGGTACGAAAGCAATCTTGTATCGTGCAAAGGAAGCCTTTGATGGCCATCGAAATAACCGTGATGGTGAAGGTGACGTTATGTTTTTAAATCTCCCTCTCTCATTTATATACTAATGTATAAAAAAGTTTTACATTTGGAAATTTAACTGTCGCTGTGGGTTTTTACCGCGTAGCAAAATGTTTCTCTTTAGCTTGTAGCTTGTGTGTGTCAAAAACATCTTGATTCTGGAAAAAAAAGATATTCCGAATCGTCTCAGTGAAAGTACGCTGATGATAAAAATTGATAAAGTGCACAGAAAATCCCATTGGAAAGATTCTATTTCCAATTCTCATTCATCGTTAATAACGCTTGTAGCTTCCGCCGCTTTATTAACGCTTTATTAAAAAGAACACTAAAGAAATAATATGATAGCGATAATATCTTTTGCAATATTTAGCAATATCTATGATAGGTAATGGGTCAAATATCAGCATTTCTTTTGGTTGCATCCGAGTCTTTCATCGAAAACTGAATTCGTGGTATCTTCATATTCATTTGTTTACATGAACTCTACATTTTGCGTTTCATTATATACTGTCTCGTGAGTCAAAACATATTTATTTGTTGGATTTAGAGTTTCCAAAATTGATGAAAAATAAATGCGTCGCTAAATTTTCCTGTCAGGATGTAGGATTTTTTTCTTATCTTTGGTTGATCAATTTCCGACTTTCGAGTCCGCCAGGTAACTAGATATGTCAAAAACAGCGTAAGCCTTCCTTGCTTCCAAACATGATCCCTGATTGCTAAGTTGGTTCTGAACAAATTTATCAAAACTTTTTAGTTTTGATTTTTTAAAATTTTGTCTGCTTCGTCTGCAGGTTCATACAGATATCACAGGGTAATGTATAGCACTCCCATAATTTATTTTGTGTTAGTTAGAGTTCTTTGTAGTTGTCAACGCTTTTGTCGCAACACTACAAAGAGAGCAGAAATCTTGCCAAGTTTTAATTGAAAACAATCGGGCAAGTTAACAGAAAATGAAATGAAAGCTTCACTTAATCCACTTGCAATTGATACTGACTTTCAAAACATTCGCTTTTACAAAGGTAAACCGAGGTTTGTCTAATTTTATTAAAGTGTGATAGAAAAATTTGGGGCAGCTGTGCAAAGAGTTACAATTTCATAAGGATTTCAGAATCGCTGTCGGCAAATATTAATTAAATCACAGCGTGGGAAGAGGGCACGGGGATTTGCCATTTATATTTTTTCGATAAGTCAGATCTGTTTTAAAATCTAGTTGTTCAGGTTTTGCCCTATTGTTGTGCGTTTTATTAAAAATAAATTTGACTGTCTCGTGTCTGTTGTACGAGACCATTTGGCGTTGCTTTCACTGTTAATTTTGCCTTGTTTTCTTAAGCAAAAGTCATTTTTTATAATTAAGCTTACTTTCTAGCCATTCTTGATTTTTAAAACGCCATATTGTCAGGTTTCCAATTCAGAATTGCACTAAGATATAAAGCAGAATTATGCAAAGTAGTATTCACCGCAATTATAACTAAATTATATTCTGACAGTCGAGATCGTCTTAAAGTACAGTGTACACTGAGGAGACAGTGCTGTAACAATGTAACTCACGACAGGACATACAAAACGTATTCATGAAAACTGTGTTTTCATTATCGAAAAAGTTTTTGAATACACTTTGGAATCTGCTCTCTTGTCGCAATTGAAACTTCATCTTGTCAGTGCCATTTAGTAATGGATGAGAAACTAAATTTCCTCCTGCTCACTTTGGGAATAATATTTTCTGTATTGGCCCTGTTTACAGTTTTTACAAATGGCTTGCTGATGTTTGCATTTTGGCGAAATCGTACAACGATTTTTCAATCATCAACGTCACAATTTCTCATAGGGATTTCCATCGCAAATTTCTTAACTGGAGCCATTACCGATCCGTTGGAAGCATACCGTTGTTTCGTGTTTCTTTTTAAAAACGGCAATGAAAGTTTTGAGAGCAACATGAGGAAAGCTCATATGATATCTTTTGTGAGTTTGAACGCATCTCTTCTGATGTGCCTTGGACTCGGTGTATGCCAACTTATAGCAGTTCGGTTTCCTCATCGCTACACCAGTTGGGTAACAAGAATTAATGTTTGGTGCTGTATGTTGGGAACTTTGGTAATCACAGTGGTATTTGCTTTACTTCGAGTAACGGGCTTACCAGTCAAAGATTACCTTTTTGTAGAGACATTTCTCATGTTAACTACAGTTCCTCTGTGTTTAGTTGTGTTGAATTTCTACTTGTATATAATATTTCAAAAGCAACAGCAAAGTCTACAAGCCAGCATGGGAAGCACAGAAAAACATGAAGGCGAGTCACAGACGAAGAGGAGACGTTTCAACAGACGGCTCACAATGGCAACAATTATGCTGGTGGCATCTGTGACGATGTTTACGCTACCAGAATCTATTATATCATATATCGATGTTTTCTGGAACAGCAGAACAGATGAACAAAACAAGAAAATCATAATTGCTGAAGCTTTTATCGATGTTTTTTTCCTTCTAAAGTTTGCATTTGACCCGCTTATTTGTGTGTGGAGGTTGCCGAGTTTTAGGAAGGTATTCCTTAAAAAATCTCGTGCTTGTTGTAGAAATGGAGGTAGAGTCAACGTTGAGACAACAGGTTAAAGGCTGCAAGCAAGTTAAAAACCACATACACGAAGTAACTACATGCGGGAACCTTGATCTATAGAGGGACGACCATATTTCGGGGACTACCAAAGCAGGTTTTCCCTATAATTTTAAATAGATTGTGACTGTTCAGGTTACAAAGGGACATTATTGGAAATGCAAGGTGACTGTAGCTTCAAACATCGCGAATACAGGGTTCCTGCAGCAAACAACTTAAAAAATTTAAGACCTTTTTAAGACTTTTTAAGACTCTAATTTGGAAAATTTTAGACCTAATTTTTCTTCAATCTTTTATTCAAAAGTTACAATACAAGCCAACTAATGTAACTTATAACTTCCGTTCTATCATGCAACAAGGGTTTGGGCACAAAATTTAAGACATTTTAAGACTTCAAGGATAAATTTTGGCAAATTTAAGACATTTTCAAGGCCTTAAAAATACAAAATCATAAATAAGACTTTTTAAGACTCCGCGGGAACCCTGGAATAACTGCGTTCATTTATAATTATATTTTGCTGATGATTAAGCAATAGTTTGCGGCCAATGGTAATACAATTGAAAAAAGAAACTACAGTTAAATACACATCGTTCTTGAACTTATTTTCTTTCTTTCTTAGTACAGATTATTAAACTTGTGCTGTTGAAACTCACTCAAACTGTTCCTGTTGACAGATACTACAAATGTTTCATTTCATGTCATTTGCATCGAGCTTGAAGTAGCGATAAAATTTAGGCTATAAAGACAAGGTGTTTTTGAGGAAACGTCTTTTTTCAAATTTATGGTTGATAATAGTGTGTTCCGATTAATAGGACACTGTTGTAGTCTATGGGTGATTGTCCAAGGTTGTCAGTTCCGAAACTAAAACCATAATATATGGGAGTTCCACGGGAAACACGCCCCTGCGCTGGCCCGGGGCCTTGACTAGATTCTACAGTCTTAAACGTCAACACTGCCAAAGTCAACGAAACCACTGTAACTTCAATTTAAGTAATGGATACCATTAGTTACAACGCAATCATGCATAATTACAAGTGCAAAGGGAGACTACTTTTTAATGTCGAGAGCAGCACTATTCCAGACACTTTCTAATAAGAAGGTCCGCGGCAGTCCGCTCAGTTAATAAATAAAGTTTACTATAACAAATATTTTTTTTCAAAAAAATATTTTTACTTAACCTGTGAAACAATCTCTATAATCTACATGGTAAATGGAAAAATTTCCCTCCAAAAAAGTATACCCCCGAGTCCGCTATAATGTCGGCTCGCATCCCTCCCCCCCACCTCCAACGAAAATTCCTGGCTACGGGCCTACTAATTACTTTCTGCAAAAAAGTTCGTTGCACAAAAGATGTTGAAAGTATAAGGAGTGCTTAATAGGGTTGTCGCAATATTTTGTGGCCTCTCAATTGCTAATGCAGGAGTCGGTATGCTATTTAATAACAACTTCAAATTTCAAACCATGAAGCAGTTCTCGTATCTGGAGGAAAGCGCTTAATACCTTCGACTTTTGTCCCCAATAAAATCGACTGATTGAGTTTTGATCAGAAAAAGTCGTTGTAATCGACTGGAGGAGTCGATTAGAACGGCATCAGCTCACTTGAATTTCCGTCAACTGAATCATCATCATCATCATCATCATCATCATCATCCTTCGGCCTCGGCCGAGACAGGCTGAATCAAGTTCCACTTTGACTCAAAAGCCGAACTTACTTTCGGTCGACTGGAAGTATAATTTAGTTCGATGGATGCTAAGATTGACCTTTAACCTAGATATAATGGTAATCCATCACCACGAAGATTAATTCAGATATTTTCTTGGAGAAGAAAACCTGACTTATAATGCCGGTATGACTTCTTTTTGATTAGCTTAACAGGTTAAAAAAAACAAATAATTTCTTTAATAACGCTGTCTATCAGCATGTGCTCAAACCCCCCAAAATCCAGACTTTTGGAAACTGAACACTTTACAAGAGGGAAAATAATTCTACCAGAAACTATACACTTGAAATAAATCATGTCCGCATTTACACCATATTACATTCTTACCCGGAAAATAACGTTGTTAAACTTGACGACTTGCAAAAAGCGCCATGTGAAGGTACATTTAAACTGCAAAATTAGCCATTATGCCGATGATACAACTCATTCTTGACGAGTCTGAATCTACACTGACCACAAAAGTGTGGTGAAGAATGAAAAATGCTTGGGTAGATATTAATTTACACGAAACTTTAGAAGATATCCCAGACTCATCTTGACGGTACAGTTCTCTAATCAAAACAACGAATCAACTAATCTTTTTCGCATAATGGTCACAAAGTCTGTCAACTGCGTCAAAGACGAGTTAGAAATTTACTCAAAATTTTAACACTTCAAGCGTTTACATGTAACATATCGTAGTTTCAAAATAAAAATGTGTTCAGATGAATACAATTACCAATGTAAAATCTTGGAGGAATTGCTGAAATCGAAAAATGTTTCTAAAGTAGTCTACAAAACATTTATCGAAAGAATAGCATCGAATCCGTATAAAATACTTGTTTTTCTACAAGAGAAAAACACATAATAGATGGGGATAAAGCTTACTCATGTTTGTCATTGACGTCATATTAATATTACATTTTACCAGAGCCAACCTGGGGCAACTGAATGTTTCTGACTGTACTGAGGCTGAGAAATCCTCAACTTGGTCAAATATTGGAGCATGATTAAATTTCGCAGCCGAGATATGACACACAATCATGACAAGGATTTACAGAAGATTGTACGAGGCCGCCATGTTGGTTTATAGCTTTGATATACCAATTACAAAGTTGATAAGAAAGTCAAATGTCCAATGCAACATCTGGTATTGCTACAGATCAGAATTAAACTCTTAGAACAAAAAAATATATTTAATTTATTCAATGAAGACTTTCTCTATAAAACAGGAGTACATTTTGCAACGAAAATATAGAAAGAGTCCAACATTCTTTTTTGGAAATGTAGTTCCACGAGATTTTTTAGACAAATACTACCATTTTATTATCTTGTTATATTTATCAAAAGAATTTAATACAAACTACAATACACTTATCAATACTTAATGTTTGGCACTGTTCCTCAGCTCTACAATAACAAGTCATTGGATAAACATGATTAAAGTTGAAAATAAGGTGTTTATCAAAACAAACTAATATACATTTGTCAATGCTTACATGTTTGGGACTGCTCTCTAGCTCTACAATATTAATAAATCATGCCTTCCTTATTGCCAGAAAACACATTTATGTCAGGAGAATCGTGGGAGTCCGACATCAACAAATAGCCTTCGAGAAATTTATTTTTAAAACAAGCGAAATGCAACAAAAAATTCCCTACCAGCCTGGTACAGTAAAATTTGATAAATGGAGTGATTTAAATTTTGAAAAACAATATCATTCACAAAACAGGTATAAAAATTTCCTGTATCTACTGTTGTTACCTCTTAACATGTAATAAAATATCTTATTTAACATGTAACAAAAATCTCCTATTTATTCAACCAATGATGTGAAATTTAATTTTACGGTCTATTAGCTTTATTATCAATTCTTAAACAATTCTTTCCTTTTACAAATATTTGAAATAAAACTTAATAAAAAGCCTAAAAAAAGCAAAAGGAAAACTTTCTTATACTCTTTAAATAACTGCCAACCCCCATCTTCAGTGTTTAGTCACCAAATTTGGCAGTGCTAAATGAAATACGAAAGTCCACGTCCTTAAAAAAACGCACGGCAAGAAATGCAGATGTTGCAAAATATAATTATGATATTCTATTGCTTGTTGTAATTATTTTTGTACAACATCCGATTTGAATAAAAATTTCAGAACTGCCAAAGTTCCAAAAAATTTTAGAAAAAAAGAGTTACAGAACAGCTTTCACAGGCATATTTTTGAAATTTCTAAACAACTTTTTGGCATTAACTTACATACTGCAAATGTTGCTGAAGCAAATTATCATACCAAACTTCTCTCAAGTTCCTGAGTCCTAACAATCTACATCAGCTTGGCCAATACCACGGTAATTTGGCCGGGTAGCAGTTTGTTCAGATACCTTGTCCTTGATATTCGTTGGTCTTGTTTAGTTGTTAGCTTCTCGGACTTCTCCTGTGCTCCTGTCTATCAAGAAAGTCGTAATGTACAATAGCTTGATCAAAACTATGGCAAGCTATTCCATCGCTGGTAAGCCTAAGCAAATCATCTTGATATTTATTGCTCTAGCTTTTTTTGTTAGCTCATCGACTTCTCTTACGGTGTTATTTCCGGTCCCACAGTTACTTCAACAAGCAGTAGCTTGCTAGTGCCAAGTTGATCCATCGCCCGTAAGCTTAACCCAATCACCTTGACATTTGTTGCTCTAGCTTCTTTGTTAGCTCATCAAACTTCCCCTGCGGTATTGCTTCCGGTCCCAGAGTCATATCAATGTATAGTAGCTTAGCCAAGACCATTGCTAGTTGACCCGCTGGGGGCCAGTCCATTGGTTGGAGTAACAGCGGAATTACGGGTCTCCTCAACAAATCAGCTAAAGTTATTTCGCGTTGACAATTCTCCGACTTGCAGTACTTCTCTGTGACACACGCTATAAAAACCTGACGATAAAAAGTAGGATAGATTATTTTCGACGGCATGTTAATGGCTCAGTTTAGGAAAGGATCAATGTTACACTTTCAAAAGTAAGTGTCAGTTTTCCGCCTTAATTTTCCAAAGTTCTTTCTCGTTGAAGTGCAGCGTTCCCTCTAGAATTAATAAGTGGCTTAGGCTTTCTGCTGGCGGATCCACAAGATTTGTAATTATAAAAATTGAGTGAAGAAGGCAAAAAGATCGATATTTTCTGAACGAAGATAAAAGATGATCATCATCAATATCTAGTCGAGCTTGTTCGGACCCATTTCTCTCTGCCTCTCCAACCTGCTCTGTCCATCATTTCTTCTGGGAGCTCCTCTGATAGACAGCCCGTGTAGTCCCTCAGTTGGCCTATACAGAGGTTGCACAGTGTTTAGGCTGCCATAGGAGAAGGTTGCTAGCAAGTTCTTCTTTGCTGCGCCAGCAGTGGCCCGCAATCTGCAATCTCCTTTCCCGAAAAAAGATTAAACTTAAAAAATGGAACCATATAATGTACACGGGGGTTGTATTAGTCAGCAAAACCTTTACTTTGCCCTGCGTATGGTTGTGAAACTGCCCTATTTTCAATAAACCAAGACAGAAACCTATGGAAATAACCTCAAACGTAATGGATGTAACAACTAATAGGGGAGGGGGGCTAAACAGAAGAAATATGATATCCTACCTTGGATGCTCTGATTCCCGCGTCAATTTCAGCATTGAGAGCATCTCCGCCACCCATCTGGTTGATATCCATCCAGCACTGGAACCCAGCCTTCTCCAGTCTGTCCTTTAGTTCCTTCACAGTCTGTTGTATGTCCCACTGGTACGAGATGAACACTGGGGGTCTGGGCACCACAGTCGGGGCATCAACTGTAAGAAAGGTACGCCAACAGTAAGAACACTTGATGACCTACCTTTTAAACAATTTTAGCAAAAAAACGATGTCGTCCCCCTTCAGTTTCCAATTATCATTTCAGTTTCCACAAGGAGAAGAAAGAATGTCGGTTAGATTCAATCTACTTAGTCCGTTAACTTGATGCCAAATATTCCAGCGCATCGTTTCACACTTCTTATAAGGAAACCAGTTCTTTGCTTGTTGGTAATATGAAATGGTTGTTACAATATAAATAGATTTGCGTTTGAAAGTGAAGAGCGGAGGTTAAAGTATTTTTGTTTGTTTGTTGAAGGCTGAATTTGTTCAACGCATTCCTCAGTACGTGATTCAAATAAAGTTACTGTGAAATCTGCGTTCGAAGACTTCGCCAAGACATTAAACGAGTTTAATCTAAATTATGATCAACGAAAACCATCAAAATCAAACTTGAAAACAGAACTTCGCCATAGTACGCAAACTGAAAAAACTGCATATAGAGACTATTTATTGTGAATGCGCGTGCTCAAGTAACTGTGTCGTGGACACACTTCCACAAGCAGAAACAAGGACAGTTTAACCCGAATACGCACCAACAGAACAGAGCTATAACTGAAAGGAAACTAAACTACCGGTAAGATATGGCAAAATTATCACCAGATTGTCGTCTCTTTTAATTCTCTCAGCGCCATTATTGACTGCAGTAAAGATTCAGGGTTGTGACATGCGCAGACCTTTACAGCGACGTCTTGTTGACGTCAAAAGCACGTGATTAGCAAGGGCTATGATCAAGAAATCCTAAAGAGAAAATTTTGCTAAGAAAACGACTTTTTTTCTTTTGGCTAAGCTGCAGCTGGCTTCTCCAAAAGCCAAATCACAACAGTCTGCTTCGACGGAAAACAGCATATAACGAAAAAAATGCAAAGAACGGAGCTTTACCGGCAAAAGGGGGGAGAGGGAAGCAAAGATTTGGCATAAGTGCATACACTGAAAATCGAACATTTCTCGAGTTTCTCTGTACATCCAAATACATCCCTATATTTGGCATTTTCATTTAGTTGAGTTAAAATTAACAGATTGATGTTCCAGGAACCCATTTCGCTCATCAGCCTCGATCTAATCCAGTTTCGCTTCTGCCAAGCCAAGAGCTTGACCCAGTCTTTTCCAAAGTGGGCCAATGTCTCGGGCTAGAAACATAACTTCCCAAGTCACTGGAACAGATTTATAGAGTGCTCTCCCTGGGATAGTATTAGCGATTCTTTTACTGTCTGATGAGGAATCCAGTTAGAGCAGGAGGTTAGATTTGAAAAACTGGTACTCGAAAAAACACCACAACACGCCAACAGACAACGCACTGTAGTTTGAACCAAAATGGTGTCAGATCGATGCATTGTCACATACATGACAGGGCTGAAAAAATTTACTCAGTTTTCCGTCCGTCAGAAACCGGTTTTTCCATTTCAAGTTTTTCAAACTTTAAACAGAAATTATGAAAACCTCTGAAGAAAAAGTAGCAATTGTTTAAGATAAAAATGAACAAAAATTGAATGAGTTACATATTAACAGAACTTTTCACTTGACTGGCCTCTTAAACATGGAAAGTGTTGAGGAAACAATCAGGCTGAGTTTTCATTAATAATTATTTTGCAGCGCTCTCTTACACTCGCTTTATCTGACACAGCAGATTGACACATTTGATGGCTATGCGAGTTTAAAATAGAGACCATACTGAAGTAAGCAGTTTACAGGACATAAGTAGTTGCCTAAAGGAATGCTGAAGTTGGATAATCAGATAAAAACAATTATAACAACAACCCACACCCCAAAACAAAATCATCCGGAAACAAAACAATCATTTTGTGGCTGTTTAAACAATGAGAGACAAAAAAAGTTTTTAGCAACTCCATCGTCAGTACGGTCTACACATACATGTGACCAATTCTCGTACAATTTTTATATGAAGAATGCATTTCTGGCAGACATAACAAGTCAGTACTACTACATCCCATTTTCCGTTCCGCTCTCTCAGCAAAACTCGAATGACTCCCAGCTAATTCCATCTGACTATGGCGCTGTGCTCCGAGGTCGTGCGTGGGTTGTATAGCGGTTGCCATTATGTGTCCGTTCCTATGGCTATGTATGTGTGTGACGAGTGCGCCTTTACATGCTTTTGGTCCTATCTCGTCAAGCTGCGACCTCCTAATTCAGTCTCTGATTGCAAGAAAGAGCGACTAGCAAGCCAAGTTATTATTATTATTATTATTATTCCCTTTAAGTAGCCTTTTGATTGGTCTATGGAACATGTCATTTGATTGGTTTAGGACTCCCAGTTTTCGTTGAATACAACAATGGAAATTGGTAAAAGAAGGTCTCAACTGACGCTAACAGTCTTACCAACAAACGCTTCTACTGGGACTTCCATTTCTACTTCCTTGTTCTCTTCCTAAAAAGCAAAATCATAAAAATCGCGTTGTTAGAAAGAACAACAAACACGACTTTATAGAATAAGTACTGAGAAACTAGTTTTGAGAAAAACTGTTTTTCTGCGTGGGCGAGTGGACTGA
>JANRMR010184921.1:0-11244 GCA_025434825.1 Bergia sp. 'catenularis'
CATCAACTCATCAACTGGTATCTTACCTTATCTTCCGGTTTCAATTGCTAACTTATAGTTGCTTATTCTAAATTTAGCTAAATTTCTCCGCTGATCAACGATAGATAAATAGGCAGACAGACAGACAGATAGATAGATAGATAGATAGATAGAAAGATAGATAGATAGATATAGATAGATAGATAGATAGATAGATATAGATAAATAGATAGATAGATAGATAGATATGTAATGTAGTCAGTGAAAAGAATTTCGAATTCTGTACACTCCGCATGTCGTGACTATTGTCTTTACTTACAATACAATGAAGAACCCGGGCAAGTTCAGGCAAAGCCCATCTAGGACAGCCAAACTTGCCTACCTACCCATCCTCCCTACTAAAATTTACTTGTTAAAACTGGTTTAAACTGGTTATGGAAACAAGGCTTGTAATTTATTCGTGGTGCATTCAATGACTACGATAATTTAAACGGGGTGGATTTAATTACTAAGATAATTTATGAGGGGTGGATTTAATTACTAAGATAATTTATGAGGGGTGGATTTAATTACTACGATAATTGATGAGGGGTGGATTTAATTACTATGATAATTTATGAGGGGTGAATTTAATTACTACGATAATTTATGAGGGGTGGATTTAATTACTACGATAATTTATAAGGGGTGGATTTAATTACTACGATAATTTATGAGGGGTGGATTTAATTACTACGATAATTTATGAGGGGTGGATTTAATTAGTTCCACCACTTTTTAATGAGATTCCATCACTTTTTTCCATGTTGGATTTAATTACTACGATAATTTATGAGGGGTGGATTTTATTACTACGATAATTTATGAGGGGTGGATTTAATTACTACGATAATTTATGAGGGGTGGATTTAATTACTATGATAATTTATGAGGGGTGGATTTAATTTCTTCCAAAAGTTTCCACCACCTTTTAAATAAGATTCCACCACTTTTTTCCGGCCCCAAACATGTATTATGTACTCATAGGGCAGAATGGTTATTGTTTGTGGAGATCTGGCTTAATGGTTCATACTAATCTGAATCACAATAGGAGACATTTTTCGACATGTGATTGATTGTTCTAAATGGAACGTGTCGCTGCCGGAGAATCAAACGTCTTCGGGAAAGTTTGATAAGTCTCCGAAGACAAGTCCAGAGTTGTCGATCATGATTAATTTGAACAAAGACCTTTATATAGTTTTATCGTGATTGACCTCTTTTTCCTTACGGCTTAAAATAAAATACACGTAATCACTTGAGTTTATAATTATTATTATCAAAGCGTTTTTTCAAAATCATTTTATGGTTTTAAATATTGCATTTATTTCTTCAGTTATACTAGATTCGCAGCATGAGTTGCCTCTTAAAACAGTTACTGCGCGATTTTAATAGTGTTAATTGACAATTAAACTATGTGAGTTATAATCTTTAAACTTATAACAGTTAAGAGGCACTTTGTTTTGTTTCGATGTCATCTTTTACATGCGCATGTAAAAGTTGGCCGATCATATTCTTTCTTTTCTTTCTTGTCTTTTTGCTAGTTTCGCATGAACAGGATATAAACTGATTAAAGCTCGATGTTAAAACCATTCCAATTTTTTTTTTATTGTCGCTTACCAACACGCGTCTATTGTTTTCGAACCTGCAAGATTTTGCTGGCCGTCACTTATTTTCAAAACATGACACTCGTGAGTTGGCCATTTTGAGTCTTCAGATTCCTGGTTCATCATTTCTTTTGAAATGTTGCAAACCCTAACAAAAAAAAACTGCCTAAAACGATTCATCCGATTTTCCGTGTTTCTTCTGCACGTGAGGCAAAAGCCCGACTTTTCACAACCGCCATCACAAGCCGCCCCATAATATATAGCAGCAGCTTGCTCAAAATTGATACGGATTTCACTGATTAAACAATTTATCAATAACGTACCGTTATTTGTGCCTCTGCATTCTCTTCAGCATTTTGTCGTCGCCTTGCATTTCTTCGTCCAGTTTCACATCCCAGCACCTAATTTTGATTTTCTACCCTTTTATACCACTTACAATAGTTCCGACTGGCATTTTCTATGATGCAAATACCCATTGTTTAAATAACTCGAGCAAGTATCTTAAGCTTGCTCATCAAAGTAACTTTACCCTACAGAGGGACCGCCACCCCATTGGGAATAATAGGTCCGACCAGAATGTAATTTAAATATCAATAATAAATAATACAGTGGAGGCGGAGCTATGTTGGCTGTGTTTTGAATATTCAAACAGCAACTTCCAAGCGGGAATTTCAACATCAGTTTTTGAACACATTCTAGATTCAAGCAAAAGCGGCATCCTAAACCAACTCCAATTTCTCCGATTATGACACCGTTTTAAAGTACAGAGATGGGGCTACGCAGTCCACTTGTTGACAGCTTTGTAGCGGCTTACAGAACGCAATCCGAATGCGTCTAATCACGACTTGAACTGAGAATACTGCCTTTTCCATACTAAAGCAGACTGAAAACCCGCTTTTGAAAATCGCAAAAAGCGGCATTGTTGGCGGTGTGAAATGCCTGTTTAAATTACTCCAAATGAAAGTAGACATGTAGTGCTACATATGCAGTTTAATTGTTGACAGGTGTGTAGCTGGTGAATTATGACCAAAATTTTTGTATGTAAAAGCGCAAATTTGCGAATTTACCGCCATTTTCCTTTAAATTGAGAGCGCTCAGGTCGGTAAATCGAATGGAAACATTTCAAATTTAATGCAAAACTTGCTAGTGACGGAAATTTACGACGGAACAAGTAGTGAAGTTTATTTCAACGTTTCCATTGCGTTTCTCAACGACAGTTTGTCATTCATCGTGCGCGTATATTTATGTATTTGACCGGCCCTACTTGCAGGTAAACTTTAATTTTTTCATGCAATTAAGAGTTAAGCTTTTTTTTCTGAACTGATATCGGAAAACTTTTCGTTGATCGTGTGTTGATCGTGTACATATTTTAGTTCTTACTAACGGACGCCCTTTCAGTCAAATTTAACATAAAAATGATTTTGAAAATAATTCCGTAGATTGTTTTTCAGGTGGTTTCAAACCGATTGAGATTTATAAATACTTGAAATGGTGTTGGTCTTTAAGTTATTAAAGTTTACTTATCATCGCAATGTTAAAAAGTGATCACTGAAAACTACAAAATCTCTGTTGAAATAATTGTCCACTAGCTGTCACATGTATTTGTTAGACAAGACAAGAGAGGGTATCTATGGACTATGAAACTAAGACCTACAAAACGAAGACCCTAAGACCCTCCTTATTAAGTCACTGCGGACGAAATTTAAAAGAAGTGAATATAATGGTGCAGGCTCAGATAATAGAGACCTTCAGATCCGAGGTAGAGAGCAAGTACAAAGACGAGAAATCTCGTCCTCTCGACGTTGAGTTCAGTGCTAATGTAAGTGTACTTGCTCATGAAATCTCGTTCGGAAGTCAAGTTATGGTTGCCAGGTCACTCATGCAGGGGAGGGAACTGGTCAGGGGTGGTTCTAAGATGGCCGGCGCTTTTCTAGCTACTGCCAATTTTCGAAAAATTGTGCAATTGCTAGTTATTAGTTATAAAGCCTCCTAACAGTTCATTTAAGGCTTTAGAATGGACCTTCACATTTCAGGCAGGATGGAATGCTGAAATTGACGATTTTGTACCTACTCTGCCCTCGAAGACTGGCGACCACGTGCGTTGGCAAACAATATTTTGGAGCCAAAATAAACTACCATCCAAACTGCGATTCGTGCTTTCAACTAACTAGAATTGTCAAAAGTGGCGATGTATCTCTAAATCCTGGACCTTCAGAACGAACAAACTCAGTAAAACAACGCAATAGTGCGAAACCAAAGTGCTTGGTGTGTTCAAGAACTATCGCTGTAAATCATAGAGCTGTCCCATGCGAGGTATGTAAACTTAGGACACACATTAAATGTGGCGGTATCGCACCTAAGACATATGACCAGATGATTAAAAACGTGACTTTGCAATGGACACGTCCTGGTTGTCTTCGAAATTCTAGTATGAAAATTGCTACACGAACTTTGGGTGAAACTCATGAAAGCTCTACTCATAGTTTGTTCAAAGAGCTAGAATCTAAATTTGCTACAAAAGGACTCCGAATCGCTCACTTAAACGTACGAAGCCAACTTCATAAGTTAAGCGAGATTAAACTACTTCTACAGGAAAGCAAGATTGATATCTTAGCTATTACAGAGACCCATCTAGATGAGAAAACCAATTCTGGATCTTTAGTTATTGATGGTTTCAAGACTGTCGGATTAGATAGGAAACATAAAGAAGGTGGTGGATGCCTTATGTACTATTCCGAGAAGCTTCATATTTTTGAAAGAGAAGATTTGAAATCAGAAATGGAAGCAGTTTGGATTGACATGATAATTAGATCACAAAAAATACTCCTTGGATGTGTGTACAGGCCCCCTGATGACTATAGTTTCTACAATAAATTCTATAACTGTATAGAATTGATAACAAAGAAAAGGAAAAATGTTCTGATCCTGGGCGATTTTAATTCCGACTTACTCGCAAGTGGTTATGAAGGCAGAAGGCTTTCAAGAATTCCTAGCAGTTTTAATTTACACAATCTTATTAAAGAAACAGCAAGAGTAACCTAATCAACTTCAACTATTATTGATCTCCTTATCACGAGTGACGTACACCTCCAAAATAACCGCTTCAGGAACTTTTGACCCTGGCCTATCTGATTATTGCCTTATTTATGGTATATTGAATCTGCATAAAGACAAGACTCCCCCAAGGTATGTTAATTCCAAAAATTACAAGCATGTCAATATTAATAACTTAAAACATGATTTTAACCACTGTCCCGTGGTCAGTGGTTAAAATCTTTGACGACATGACATGGGCTTGGGAAACTCTTTACAAGAACATACTTAAAGAACATCTAACAGAAATACAAGTCAAAGTCCGCTCTAACAGTCTGCCACGGATGGGTTCTCATATAAGGAAAACTTTGAATAGGTGATTTAAAGCCCTCAGGCATGCAAAGCAAACAGGATCTAGAGCATCATGGGAAGACTATAAAAGACTGAGGAATGAAGTCACTATTCTGCTGAGAAAAGCTGAAGCAAATTACGGGAAATAAAAGTTTGCAAACACGAAATCTAGTAAAGACTTTTGGAGATTAGTTGGAAATGAACCAATAGAAAGAAGCAATCCTTAATTGGCCCTATCAAGGATGATCAAAACAATATTATCCTTGATCATTCCATCAAAGCTGAGGTTATTAATGATTATTTCATTGCAGTAGGACCAACCCTTGCCTCCAAAATTAACTCTGTGGAGGGCTTTACTGAAATGACACATGTATATAGACTCTCACCCACAATTTCACCAGTGCCAAATGATCGAGATAAACTACAAAAGCGTCTGAGCATTATTAATCCGAGCAAGGCTTCAGGTCCTGATTCAATATCACCTAGAGATCTTCGTCTTTTAGGCGAAGCAACGACAAAAGGACTGTACACAGTGTGTAAACGAAGCTTGGAGGAATCCATTGTCCATACACAATGGAAGATATCAAGGATGCATAAAATCTATAAGAAGGGTGATGCCTCAGATAGAGGAAACTACCGCCCCCTTCAGAAGTTAGGTGTTCCCAGTAAGCTTCTAGAAGCCACAGTATGCGAAGGCCTGGACAACTTTATCTCAGACACAGGACTCCTAAGCAACAACCAATGGGGTTTCCGACCTGGAAGGTCAACAGAAGATCTAATATATCTGACTGAAACATGGGAACGAGCACTAGATATTGTATATTGAAACATGGGAGCGAGCACTAGATACTGTATATTGACTTTCAGAAGGCTTTTGATACAGTATCTCATTCCATCCTTAGATACAAATTAGAAGCCACTGGCGTAACAGGAGACCTTCTGAACTGGATGACTAGCTATTTAACTAATAGAAAGCAGTTTGCAATTGTAAATGGGTGTACCTCACAGATAAAGACTGTCAGTTGTGGAGTGCCACAAGGATCTTTGCTTGGACCAAGATTCTTCTCCTACTATGTAAATAATCTTCCTGACGAAGTTACTGAAGGCGAACTGGCCATGTATGCTGATTGACACAACACTTTTTGTGATTGGGGACAATGTGGCACTTCTTAAGAATAATAATAAATCATTATTGAATAATATTAATTTCCATAAAGAGACTTGCATTATTTCTAAGAAGAATTCAAGATATGAATACTTTTAGAATTGTAGTGATACTATTTTATCTGCTTTTAGGATTTTATTACTTTTGTGCATATATTTATCTACTCATTTAATTTATCCATTCTTATCTTACTCAATTTAATAAAATTATTCTTATTTACTTAGTAGTAGCTATATTTTATTGCTGGAACAGTAGATAGCTTAGCAGCAGGTCCACATCAGCTTTAGCTGTCTTTGTAACTCAACCTTCTTTATCAAATAAATTATGTATGTATGAATGCAGGCAAATAGGACAGAAAAATGTGGAACTGAAGAGATACTTAAACATCACTGCCCTTTTCCTGGCTGAATCAGGTATAGAAAGAAACTCAAAATGGAGCTAAGAAGTAAGTGTAAACTTATTCTGTCTGGCTCAAATATTTTATGGGTCTTAATTTTGAAGTTTTGGGGGGTCTTAGGGTGTTACGACCTTCGTTCTGTTGATCTTAGTATTGTAGACACCCGATAAGAAGCCACATCTCCACCAAATTCGATTCTATGAATTGACATAGCCATAAGCCTAAAGCAATTATATGCCCTTTATGTCAGCTTTTCAGTGTTGTTTTTAAATTGGTATCAAGTACCTCAGTTTCAAGAATAATATAGAAGCTTGTGAGTTGGAAATGACAAAAGTTTTTTTTTATCATTAATTGACAGTTGAAATTACTAAAAGAAACTCGCGTGGACCATAAAAAATTCTACGTTCATTCGTTTATATTTTGTGAAAGGATGCAGCTTGTGCATGTATTCATTGGAATAAACAATACTTAAAACTGTAGGTACGCATAAAGCTAGATTTAAAAATGGATAGAAACTTGTCTAGTTGAAGTGAAATGAAAGCATGCTACTGTCATATTTTTCGCCCATTCTTCGTGAAAGTTGAATTGTATTCACAAGAGAGATTTTTATGAGCAAGGCGTGCAATTTGTGTCGAAGTGTTCTCATCGACTCAACAAACAACGGTGTGGACATGTCATAGGCATCGCTCAAGTTTCTTAACGAGCTTAGTTCTGGACTTAGGACTGTAGCGAACTCGGCAAGCCAATAGTCAAAAATTGCCCTCTGCGCACACATCCTATCAGAGCTAGTCGACTTCTTAGTTCGAATCCAAGTTGACACTTTGCACTAAAACTACATCTATACCACTATTTCGAATTCTAAAAATTTCTGAAGCCAAACAACTCAAAATTGCTCTTGTGCAAATATGGTTTACGTGTAGTTTTGGTGATGCACGTGTGTACTGATCTTGTGTCAAATTACCACTACACCGCATCACTACTTGCAATCAAATTAAAATTGCTATTTTGGCACACCTTTTGTATATGTCTTTAAGCAACTTCAATTTTTGACAACGTTCTGCACTAACTATACTGCAGTGATTTCTTAGCTTGCCTTCGAGTTTCAAAACTGCCAGAACTTGTTATGGCGGGTAGAATCCGTTAATTTTTGTCACTACGTTCGACTTTGTGTTTATATTTCTAATACAGCATGAGGAAGAAAAGCTTATGCTAATTACAAGATTAAAATTCAGCAATTTCAGCCAATCAGAGCGCTCGAATCCAGATTCCAAAACACTTACGACAGAAATACGGAGACAGAACCTATTGTTTCAACCGCGCTTTTGCCAAAAAGGATTATTTGAACAATTTGAGTCTATTCTGCCCATGCTAATAACTCTAACCATTACGTGAAAAATTGGTGCAGAGAAGAGAAGTTCGATATGAAAGACAGTAGATACTTGTCGGATCTTTATACACAAGTATCGTGGTGGCCATGTTGGTGTATCACTCTGGTACACCAACTTGACGACGAAAACTTTAAATCTTTTTGGCAAAACCAATTCTGTTATGGAATGAATCTAATTGATTATGCTATAAATCCAAGTTGTCGCTCACATGATGCTGGAACGAGTTTCTTTGCAGTAATAACTTACTTTTGTTCCAAGTTTACATGAACATTTTAATAGTGGAATAAATCCAGCAAGTTCATCAACGGGTCGATAGTTCGACTTGTCTGATCAGTACGAACAAACGGTAACTCAATATATCCCGTGTTTTATTTTTTTATATGTGATACCGGTGCAACTTTTTTTCCGGTCAGAAGTCTTTCGGCAACGACATTTCCTATCCACTATTGTACTGATATTTCATGTTTCATACCGGAATCAGATTTGAAAAGTATTGATCAGTGTCATGTGAACGAATATAACTCAGAGTGGAATTGTGAGGAGATCGTAAACACTGTCTTACCCCTCGACTAACTTTCAATCATTCAGTTTTAGTTTATGAGTTTTGGACTAATATTTTTGATCATAAAACTCCCACATTCCTAACTCTAAACCAAATATCTTATCAGCATAAAGGTACATTTGCAGGAAGACTCAAAGAACGAAACTTGTAAAATGTCGCTAATGACGCAACTTCAGAACAACTGTAGATGTTGAATCATGCAACCCAAGATGATAATGCTGCAGAGTCTAGGTTTTCTGAGAATGAAGAAAATAATGTAACTATAAGACTGAGTAGTAGTTCTGAGAAACAACGTTGGCATTCTGCCAAATGTTTCTGAGCTGCCTCTTTTGGGGCAGAGTTTGATATTGATAATAATAGAAAGTGATTGCATGTTTATTTCCAAACCTGAATCGTTTTCTTATCACTCTCAGTTTCTTTTTTTATTTCGATAATAACAAATATCTTAATTAACTCATTGCTTCCCCTATTTTATTAATCAGTTTTAGAAAAGCAGGTGTCATCTTACTAAACGAACGATAACTGTTTCTCAGTAAATAACTGTCAACCGTGACCTGAGCCTATATAGTTTATGAAGTCAAGGTATTTATCATATACAGTGGTTTATTTATCAACAAGACATGCATCTTTCACTTTAATGTGCACCCCTTCCGCGTACACTGAACAAGTGCTACGATGGGTCATCAGTATGTTGGCATCGATAACCAAGCAAGGATGACTTTGTATGTTGCTTTGTACGTCGGTTTTTTAATTATTACTATTGCAGGTCAGTGATCCTATTTCTCGAAGCAATGTGTTTTACATGTTATATTCTTATTGCCCTTGGT
This sequence comes from Bergia sp. 'catenularis', assembly GCA_025434825.1. Lineage (NCBI taxonomy): Eukaryota > Metazoa > Cnidaria > Anthozoa > Zoantharia > Parazoanthidae > Bergia > Bergia sp. 'catenularis'. The sequence goes on from JANRMR010184921.1 coordinate 9,346, forward strand.
CCGCCACCATGCAGGATTAATTTAATGCACTTCTGTATATTTTATGACACAAAATGGCCGCACCTTTTTAAGTTTGAGGACAGTAGCGCAGTGTTCCATATTTTGAAGTCGCTACCTTAAACATGGCAATCTTCTATTATTCGTGTAGATAGAGGATATCTAAGTACTTTCATCTGAAACCTGAAAGTTGAAACAATTTCCCCAACCCACCTCCCTCTTCTGTCTTCAGTGTAAACATTTGACATCAGTTTCAGTGTCTTTTTAGTTCCAGTGGAGTCTTTGGAAAGCACAGTAAGACATACTTTACTTCACTTCACTTCACTTCACTTTACTTTACTTTACTTTACTTTACTTTACTTTACTTTACTTTACTTTACTTCACTTTACTTTAGTTTACTATAGCTGTGAAGATAAATTTGTGAGTTCTAACGGTTTGCCATTGGGATTCAGCTTGTTGGTGATTTCTGGCAGAATAGGTTGTAGACATTATATAACAAATAAACACAGCTGAATGCTGAATTCGTTAAAGTTCCTTTATAATTTATAACGGATTGCAAGTAAAAAAACGACAACCATGCAGTTCCAATTAAGTTTGATACATTTTAGAGCAAACGTCCGACTTATCAAGCAGTGATGGTAATATCCGCATTTTAGAGTTTACAAATTGTTTGAAGATAACCACTACCCAACAGCAACAAAGTCTTATTCAATAAACTCCGCGCATTACGCATTGCGCGAGCGCCGCAAAAGAGCACAGTTCTGCCGCCTATTCGGGAAGATTTGCTGAACCCTCTTATTCAATGTTACTTGCATCAATTTCTATTTCAAAAACTTTAATTTAACAGGGAGAATAGAATGGGGGATGGAGACTATACAAATGAAACTTAGCATTTTTTGAAAGAAAAAACTTTTTAAAAAAAGGTCTTTAAAAAATGTCTCTTTTTTACTGGGTGGAACTTAGAGGTTTGTGTTCCTGGAACATTGATTTCAATGTACGTTTCACTGCATTGACCTTCATCTCCAGCTTTACTTCCAGCATATTTGATGAAATACACCACACGCTTCCTGAAGGGGGGGGGGGTACCGGATCTTTTGGTCTCGATAGGATTTGTTTGATCTTCTGAGATGAAGCTAGATATGACTGAGCACCAGCGGATCTGGAAATTCTGTGGGTTTTCTCTGCCACGTTCTTAATACATGGAATACATGGTTATATTGCACTCTAAACAGTCATTAGTTTTGAGCAGCTTTTCACTCTTCGTTTCCTTTAATCTTATAAGTAAACCAGTTCTGTTATTGAACGAATCTATCGGCTGATTTTGCTACAAATCCAGGTTATGATTCACCTGATGCTGGAATGAGTTTATTTACAGTACGTAGCAATTTTCGTTCCAGGTTTACATGAACATTTTAATAGTGGAATAAATCCAGCAAATTCATCAACGGATCGACAGTTTGAATTATCTAATCAGTGCGTAACTGAATATATCTCGTGTTTTATCAGGCCCGTAGGCAGCTTTTTATCTGGGGGTTTGTTTAGAGTTTAAGCGGACCTTTTCCTAGCGGTGAAGGCGTGAGCTTTTAGGGGGCTCCGGGGGCATTCTTTCCCGGAAAATTTTGAAATAATGGCTCTCTGAAATGGCTTTTCTCGCCTTTTGAGAGTTTTACAGAGTCAAATTAGAGGCTTTCAGAGCAGGTTTATAAGCAGCCTTTTATTCATTTCACAGCATTATGACAAAACTGCAACTAAAGCAATGACTAAGCTCAGTAAATACAAAGACCAAAACCGTTACCAGCTGACAAGTGGAGGAAGTAAATAAGGAATAAAACTCTTTGTTATCCACTCCTTGTTCTTATATAGGTAGGGACCGGATTTGAGCGCGCGGAAAAAGGCTGTTT
>JANRMR010184932.1:0-11242 GCA_025434825.1 Bergia sp. 'catenularis'
GGGGGGGGTGATCGTTACTTTCGGGAATCTATAGTAGACTCTGAAAACTAACGTCACTTATATGAGGGGGGGGGTACTTTCGGGACTTTACGGTAGTAACATAAAAGTGAGACAAAAACAGTTCAATGACCCTTCAATACTGTATTTCATATGTGAATTACAAAAACCAAGAATGAGAAAGCCGTAATTAGTTAATTGCCACGTCTTTCAAAATCTATCTTTTTATAGTATCGGTATAAATTGACTGCTTGTGAGAATAGAGGAACCGATCAACTCCAGACTCTTTAACATGAAAAAATTATCCCAGTATTCGAAATGTATGGGGATAGCTAATGAGAATTTACCAATACATCTGACACTCATGGGAATGAAAAGGTTAACTTTACTTTGAAATTGCTAAATGTGATTATATCCTCTTCTGTAGGCATTTCCTGCGTAAATAAATGGATAGCGATCGAACGAAAGCCCCAAGCGAGTCGCCATGCGAAGTGAGGCGCGAGTCGGGGTCTCCCCCTCAACTCTCGTTATTTTGGCAACTTTCTGCCTGGCTCAATTACCATAACTTGCCATCCATTAACTTATGTTGCCTTCTAATCCTATAATTCCGGTTCAGTTACCACAGGAGCTCCCTGTGAAGAAGGCTAATGTGATTACAACTTGAAAAGATTTCTCTCGAAAAAAGTCCGTCTTCATGTACTTCCAAAAACCCACACTAGAACATGCAGTAGTCAAAGGAAGTGACGCGAGAACTGTTATCAGAATTTTGTTGTAGGTTTCAAAATTGCAGACGACAAGTTAAAACTTCAACCCAAACTCACTCTTAAATCATATTTTAGATCCGTTATTTCGATATTTGGAAAGAAAGTTGTGTTGCAACTCCTTTGTCTTTCATTTATTATTAACCTGAGCGTTTGTAAGGAAATAAATGGTCAGTTTTGAAAGAGAGAACTACCGACTTGCTGCCGTCTTCAAAATGCTCAAGTGAGTCAGTTAAGTTTTGTCTAAAACTTCGCCACAACCTTGAAAACTATAACGAGGTTCTTATGAGTACGGTTTGACGTCACTTCCGTTCAATGTAACGCAGAATGGCAGTTTGCTATTTCCACATACTGCTGCAAATGCGTTATTTCTGTAATTTTTATTTTCCTGTGCAAACGGTAAATTACATATTGAATGTGCGCTATAAAGAAGTGAATACAATTCTTTTATGTTCCACTGTTAACGGACATGCACGAGCAGAAACTTTTTGGATGCAGCAGTTCTCCTAGTTGAGCGGAATGGGTGAGCGAACTATTAAACAATTATTGGACGAGGAGCAAAATATTGTGATTAATGATTTGTCAGCGACGAGCAGTCGATTAGGTGCCAGTGCACAAAGCAGAGCCAAACAATTTATCTGCGAAACACTGAAAAGTAACGATAGTTGATGATTTAACTATGAGTAGTGAGAAACGTGCAACTCGAAAAACGAATACCAGTATGAATTATCACCAAATTGTCGAATAATCACGGTGAATAAAATTATGTATCGAGATCCAACAATAAAATTATCAGCTCACCATAAGAAAGGTTGTCTTTGATGCCCTCACTTATCGCCGCCATTTTAGTTTAGAGTATCTCAGCCCCAGTTCTACTCTGTCCATTGTAAACTCTGAAAACGATTTTAAAACAGCGCCACGCGTGGGCCTGGGAACCATTTCTAACGCAGGCTGGGGATCAGGCCCCACACGAAAAAAAAAAGCCGGTAAAAAGGCGTCTGCTTTCGCAGACAAGCGATTTCATGGGTTTTGAAAACATTTTGAAATCGAGGGGGAAAAGAAGAAATACACAAGACAACATTTTTGAGTAGCAGGGTTGATATTAGTCACAACTTAGTTGTTGTATCTCGATACATAAATATTATTCGATGGGATTATTCGACAATTGTACGATTACTTTTAAAATATACTGTTACTCGTTTTCGAATCCCCCGTTTCTCACTCTCATGATTACACCCAGTTACAAAATTGCTCTATCATTCACCTTTTTTGGTTTCACTGTTTTAACTTTCAAAATAAATAAAACGCTGAAAAGCGAGTCTCCGCCATCAGCAAGTTCAAACGTTAAACGCGCTGACCGACAAATTCATGGACGGTAACAAAAGGTAACCGGCAGAGGTTTGGCCACTCAGAAGTCAAACACAAAAATAATGATTTAAATGCGCAGGTTGAAGTGCTCTAAAGATATCCCAAAGAATCCCTTCTGAGCAATAGCCTAAGAAGGGAAATGCCCCACAAGAAAACTGAGAAAAAAATATCTGACCCCGGTGGGATTCGAACCGACTAACTACGATACAGATCACCGTTGGTCTACCAGCTGAGTTACAAAGGCCAGATGGAAGCTAATCGTGGGTAATGAAGGCAATTTTTACTGTTCTTCACGTGGGTTCATTTCCTTTCTAGGGTTATCGCTCAGGACTTACCCGGGATGATTATTTGTATATCGCTTCAACTTACCAAATTACTTGCAGGTGACAACATAATAACTAAACTAATCAATAGGAGAAAATTCTCAAATTGAATAAAAAACCGTATTGTATCGTAAAGTTAAGTTACGTTTGTTTGATCTGACTGACTCAACATAACTCCACAAATCAAACAGGGTCTCTGCATCTCTTGTTTTCCGCAAATTTCAATTTGCTTAAAAACTCCATCTTGGTTAGCACTCCAAGGATAATATTTGAACGTAAGGTGGAACCCATTAGTTCTGGCGAGGGATCATTGCCCACACGATTAAACAGCGGTACCACAGGCAGCCCAAGCATAGAGTTAGTAGTCCAGTAGTTTGCTTCCTTGTGTCTTTCTTGTACATTATGGGGTCATTAGAGGCGATTTGGAGGCGATCGCTTCAAATGACCCCAGAATGTACAAGGAAGACACAAAGAAGCAACAACTGAGGTAAGAAAGCTTTATTTGTGCTATTTGCACCAAGTATTAACGATTTCAGGAAAAAGTTATTTATCCCCATACAAAGTCTTATAAAATCGACTCAAACTACTGGACTACTACGTCTATGCTTGGGCTGCCTGTGGTGGTACGTACAAGAAACTTGAGCCCACACTACGAACTAATGTGAACCCAAGATGATGACGGATAAGGAACGAACGCTTGGCGAAGCCAACTCTAGCGTGCTCCCTCGTCGAGAAATGCTTCTAACTCACAAGCACGAGATCAATTCCTGTCATAAATTAGTTTCAAACCTAACCGTGACCCTGATGATTTATTTTCATTAACTCATTGACTCCTAAAAACACGGACCTCTCCTGAAAGGATCTGTTTCTAACCCTTTACAATCAGCCTTTATCGACAGATGGCATTAAGCTGGAACAATGAACACTTGTATTCGATGAAAATAACCTCAGAAACGATCTACTGCTAAGCGGTTTTAGTCCATCATTATATAAATCTTTAGCCCTCATAAACTGAGACAAAACAGCTTTAACAGGAAAGCAAATAAACTCTAGCAAGCCCTAACGACAATCAAAAATAAAGCCTATCTAACAACATACTTTAATACACTTACAAATATATATGTATAAATATATGTTTTACAATCGTAAACCACAATCTCCCAAAAACGAAGACAAAAAATGTTCATATGGGGCTCTATTCATTTTAAAGCCAAATTTTTCCAGTTTGAAATTCTGGAAATTTCTATGTCAATTTTATTGGTTAATTAAGCACGTAAGTCTTACGTGATATAGATTATGTGAGTTCGTGTTCAACAACTCGATTGTAAATATACAATTTCTGAAAACCGAAAGCACTGAATAGATGTACTTCAACCGGTAGGAACGAAAAAGGAGGAACACCACTCGAGGTAATATTTTCATTCCGAAAATTTCCACTAGAGCGATTCATTCCATTTGCAATTTCATACAGTGGAACTGCAAAACGCGGAATACCTCCAGAGGCGATCTTTTCATTCCGAAAATTTCCACCAGAGTGGTTCATTCCATTTGCAATTTCATACAGTGGAACTGCAAAACGCGGAATACCTCCAGAGGCGATCTTTTCATTCCGAAAATTTCCACCAGAGTGGTTCATTCCATTTGCAATTTCATACAGTGGAACTGCAAAACGCGGAATACCTCCAGAGGTGATCTTTTCATTCCGAAAATTTCCACCAGAGTGGTTCATTCCATTTGTAATTTCTGAACGGTCCAAGAAGCAATGTTGTCTAACGGAAAGCACCCCTAAACTGCCCTTCCCTTTTTCCTCTGCTGTTCATCCTTGGACAAAACTGCGGATAATCCTTCCACAGTTCTGTGGCAGCCCTTCACGATTCCTGCTGCAGTGACGCTACCTCTTAAAGTAAAATCTTCCAAATTAATACTAATTGTAACAAATTGCTAAATGCTCCCTTTTCTTCGTTAACTAGACAGCTGGCTTCTTCAACCACCAAACTCTCTGTTTCATAATAGTGGACCAGTATCACGACTCAGTCTTATCTCTGCTCTCTCAATCACTTCTTCCCTCTCCTCGTTCGTAAGCCGCCTCTTCTTCCACAAGGAGTCAACCAGCTGCTCAGCCTCGTAATTAGTCAGTGTCTGCCCGGTACCACCCCTTTTGTAAATCTCTTCCGCTTTCTCCCTGTCTACATGTTCAATTTGCTGAATTGCAAAGATCAGCGCCTAAACAAAGCAAAGAAGAACTGGATTACTATTTTAACTGAACATTAAATTCAAGGGCTTTTCAAGGACTTTCAATGACCTTTTCCAACAAATTCAAGGACCTTGTGCGGCAATTTAAACTTGAAGGTTTTCCATATTTTTGATATAAATAACAAACTACATCTAGTAACACGCACTACGTGGCAAAAACTAGAAACTTAGCCTTATTGCAGATTGGTCAAAACTCACAGACAATCACAAATCCCGTGCGACACAAATTTCCTTTTGGGGTCAAGCTTGTGAGTTTTCAGTCCAAACTCGTAGGCTTTCACATTTGTCGATTTTAAATCAAAGATTTAAACAAATTTTAATAGTTTGTTGGTGTCACATCAGCTAATTCAAGGATTTTCAAGGACTTCCAACGATTTTCAAGGACTTTCCGGGCCTGGAATTCTTTTTTTCCAAATTCAAGGACTTTTCAGGATTTTCAAGGACCGTGGGAACCCTGTATTAAGTGTAGAGTGAAGATATGATATCTTATTGGCAAGCCTTTGCTGGCGTTGCTGCTTGATTGTTGCCTGTTTAGCATAATTTACAATAATAATAATAATAACAGTAATAAGAAAGGAAAGGAAGGATAACTTCAAATAAACAGACTCCACACATGGCCCAGCAAGTACTCATTGAACATTTGAGCACGATATGCCAGATACCTTTTTAAAATTTTAAAACTTTACAGAGAATGTATTATTGGGTGGGAAAAGTTTCCCAGCCTCGTAAAATCTCATTTTATCAAATCTCCCATAGTCTTAAGATTTGTGGAATCGGTTTGTTTGAAACTTGAAGCTGGATTTGTGCTATTTTATGCTAATGGAAAAATGTAAACAACAAGATTCTTCTTTGTGATCCATCTAATTGTCTTCACCTCCCACACATTGTGAGAACTTAATGAAATAAAAAAAATGGTTTGAAAGGGGGCTTCCTTACTCCCCAAATAGCATTAGACCTTAAAGTTATATTCCAAAAACGAGTGCGAGTGTTTGAAGGGGGGTTCCAAACACCGAGACATGAATGCACGCACAGTGCTTTTTATTGGTGTTTGGAACGCCCCTTCAAACACGATGCACGAGTTCTTGAAATAACTTATCGAATGAATGAATGAATGAATACCTTATGAATATGTTAATTAAGAAATATTTATCCCGCGGGTTTGAAATTGGTTCAAACGCTCAAACGAGTGGTTTGACTTAGTTTCAAGACTCATCCACCTGACCAAATGTGGTGCGGTGATTGGCACGAAATTCCATGAATAATTAATAAGTCTGAGAAGTTTAATATGAAATTACTGTTATAAATCAAATTTTGTTCTTTTTGTTACAGTAAATTTGATGACCGTAAAACTCTCTACACATTCACACACCTCTGGCAGCCACACTTCCGATACGTAACGCACTTCTGAATATTCCACTGTATTATCCATCTCCTTGTAGTATTCCAACAGATACTCGATTATTTTGTCACACTGGAAAAGGTCAGGTAAACTGTCAGCCTTGAAATTATCATTATCATCATTATTATCATTATCACTATCACTATCGTTATCACCATCATCATCATCATCATCACCATCACCATTATCACTGTCATTATCGTTATCGTTATCGTTACCGTTATCATTATCATTACTAAATTACTCAATCTCTGTGGGACATTAAGATTGAAATGTTTTCTAAATTCCTGTCAAGAGGTCACAGGACCTCACTCTGGCCACGCGGTTTGACGTTCGAGATTCACGCTTCAACCTTAAGACAGTGTCAAGACGTAAGTGAAATACGGCAGCCTTTTTACCTGTTTTAACATTTTAAACCCTCGTTCAACGTTAAAATTTACCCAAATTTACTGACCATTTTCCTTTATTCAGTAAACATGCAAGTTTTATGATGATTCAAATAGGTATGTACAGAATCTCTTAAAACTAATAATGCAGGCAAACATGGAGCCTCCTTTGCAGTTGATAGTTTGAATTTAAACACGTTTTGGTAATGTATAATGAATCAGTATGCTCCTTTCTTTTATTGATGGTTCCTTTTTGGTGGCCTTCAATACAACACAATATTATGCTAGCTAGAGAAGTGGCTTCGCGTAATATGCTAACCTCGAATTTTAAGTGCAAACTCCTAAACGTAAACTGCGAGCCGCGGTTTGAAGTTTGCAGTAAAAAGAGAAAAGTTATATCTAAACGTCTATTGAGTAATGATAGTAGATGGTAACACACGCTCAGAAGGATTGCTTACATGAGATATTTACATCCTTACAACCTGCCAAATTTAGTTAACCATATTCGTGAGATGTAGTTCATTTGCAAAGTTCTGTAATTTTTCCTGTGCAACTCCTTTATCCCTCATTCCTTTATTTCAACTACCATTGCTCTGGCTTTCCAAGAGTTAACATTTGGGAAACATATCACCCAGAATACCTGTTGTGAATCTTCCACTGGCCCAAATCCTGAGACTCGTTTGAGGTTATTTCTTTCCTTGACTGTCCCACTTGTAAAGATCCTGTGTCGTTCTGAAGGCTTTTTTCCTTCATAAATTAACTTCAAATGTGCCTTTGGATAAAACAAAAATGCTTCATTTAGCTGTGTTGATGACAATCAACAACGTAATTAAGCATGCAACAAAAATGTACGACAGAATTCAAAATTATATCTAATATTTGAGATGATCATCATCACCATCACCATCATCATGAACACCATCACCGTAATCATTACTAACTTAATTATCATCACCACAATCTTTATCCTGATCCTTATCATTTGAATAATTGTTACCATCAGTCCTTAATAGTTTTCATTTTCATGATCACAACAATAAACCACCATCATCAACATCACACTTGTTTCTATTACATTAACCATGATCATAACTACTACTTATCTAATTCATTATTATCTACCACTTATTTTGTCCAGGTGATCGGCACTCCCGTGCTAGGAACGCCTGAATGAATTGATAATATAGCACCATCCCAGAAAACCGCGCGCGCGCAAAATGGTCTCAAAATGGCCGCCATTTTAAATTTAAGTTGATGATTTTAAAACAGTTCTAAGTACTGTCAAAACTTATTATCTCTGAATATATTTATCAGCTATGGATGGGCTAAAAAGCAATTTCTTTGTTGAATGTAATTACCAGAACTTGTCTGTTTAATAATTCATTTTATGGAATTCGTTTCTTTAGCAAAACAAGAAAACATCAGTGATCGTCACTAATCTCACAGCGCGTTTTTGGACGGTGCCTTTTGGGCAGACCGGCTGAAAGCACGCGCTGATTGGCTTACTCCAAGCACGTGATAAATGTCCGATCACCTGGGTTATCGCTATTATCAATACATTCACACCTGCCACTGAAACTACCGTTATCAATACCATAATCACTGTCACTATTAATTACATTTATCAATTATCACTATCATCATCATAACCATTATCATTATCACTACATCACTATCATCATCATAACCATTATCATTATCATTATCACTGTCATCACTATCATTATCATAACCAATATCATTATCATCAATGCGATCACGGTTAATATGGTAAAGCACGTGCATATCAAAAATTGATGTTCATGCCAAGTAACTGAGGATTATCACAAGACAAACAGAAATTCGGAGAAACAGAAAGTCAAATTATATAAATAAAGTACTTACCCTTGACTGTTTAATATAGTTAAGTATCTCATTGTATTTGGACGAGTGCCTGTAAAAGGTTAAAATAACTGTGACTTAGTACCGATCATCATTTATTTAGATTAAACTACGTTTATCTGGCGCAAAATTCTATTGTACGTGCGCACGGTGTTCAGTATTTCATATACTTTTCATGGTTAATCGATGCGCTTGCTTCAGTGGGTTGCAAGCCACCAATTACTTCGCGTTTGCTAATATTATGCTTGGGTACGAGAGACAGTTTATCAGCCACCCACTCCCCCTTACTGAGAAACACATAATGAAAATATAAGCATCGCAAACTGCAGAGCTGCCACCAATACCAGTCAACGGTTATTGTTTTATCGCTCCACCATCTTGAAGTTCTCCTCATAAATCGTTGTCGTGTTTAACTAAATAAAGCCATTTCTGAATTTTCCTAAATACAGGGTTCCCACAGGGTTTCCTAAATACAGGGTTTCCTAATTGAACATTAAATTCAAGGATTTTCAAGGACCTTTTCCAATAAATCAAGGACGGCCTTGTGCGGCAATTTACACTTGAAGGTTTTCCATATTTTTGCTATAAATACTAAACAGCGTCAGATATACAATTTCCAGTACGAAGTATTTTATTCTGCATCTGGTAACACGCGCTACGTGGCAAAACCTAGAGACTTATTCCAGCCTTATTGCAGATTGGTAAAAAATCACAGACAATCACGAATCCTGTACGACACACGAATTTTTTTTTTTCAAATTCAAGGACTTTCCAAGATTTCCAAGGACCGTGAGAACCCTGTAAATAAGGTCATTCTTCCTTTTGGGGAGCTAGCGGACAGTTTATTTGGACTGATAACACTGACTGAGGGTTAAAGTCAGAGTTAAACTTAGCGTTAGATTTCGGTGAAAACAACGACCTCTGTTATCTCCTAATTGCTTCAAACGTTTTAACCACTGATTCTACTAACCTTCTCTTTCTGCTTGATTTTCTAACATTTCTTTCTTCTCCATTCACATTTGCCCCAACGGTCTCGTCACTGTGTTCTTCGATCGTTTCGTCTTCCTTCTCTTCTGCACTCTCTACAATTTCATAATCTGAACAACAAGTGAAACATTCTGAACAAGAAACGTTTCTATAACACTGCTGAAGAAATAACAGCTTTCGTCATTGCTTTGCAGTATAACTTCTACTACAACAACTACTACAACTACAACTAATAATCATAGTTAAAATAACAATAATAATAAAAATAATAACTAATAAAATTGACAAGAACCTGGGTCCACACAGTAGCCAAATGCACAGGTTTTATATAAAACGTCAAATTTTCAAAAAATTGGTAAAATAAGTAAGAAGAAATTGAAAAGAAAACATACTTTTATAATGCAAAGTCTTCAGTTTTTGTATAAGAGGATTCTCTCGCGGCTTCGCTTGTACTCAAAAATATGACGAGAAAATTAAGTTACAAGCATACGTGTTCCAGTTTCTCATCGAGCTACAAAAACATCAGCTCTGAATATGGAAAGGGCTTTGCACAATAAACTTCGTCAGTAAATGTGAGTCCGCCAAGTAAAACACTCTTTGTGCGTTGTTTTTAAAAAATCAAAATTTTACAAAGAATGTATGGCTCATTAATGATTTTGCCACCCAGCTATTTTGCTTTTTTTTAAATCGATATCTTTTTAGAAACTGCATGTAGAATGCTGAAATGTTCGACGATTAGTATGTTTGACAAGTTTTTGCAAGTTTTGAACTCAATTCTTATCTACCATGATTCCTTCTAATGAAGCACGGTGTAAACAATGACGTCAGAATTCGCCTATAGGCATTGTTCAGATACTAACCCGACTTTCTCCACAGGCAAATGTACAAATGACCTGATTAAGGCAGTGATTAAATTGGATTGCAGTTATTTCGTCCAGTATTGAACATCGCTTAAATTTAATAATTTATGTTCGTGGCGTAACACAAATTAAAATAGTTCTTTCACGATCACGCCTAGATTCTCTCTTCTTTTAGATTTTTTTGTTATCCAAAACATTTGGAAAGAAAGCCTAATAATCCACCAAAAAGACCTTTAATTGATCTCTTCTGCCAAGAGTCGATGCATTTTAAACCAACTGATAAATTTGTGTTGCAGCCCACTCAAAATATCCTTAAAAGGAGAGATACTACAATCGCCAACTTGATTGCCCCTAAAAAACAGATCATCCATACCATTTACCATTTGGAAAACAACGATTGGTATCTGAACAGTGCCTGTTTATGGTTATATTAGCGCGTAACTTACACTAAAGCAAGGGTAGAATTGGTAAAATGGGTTGGTACTGCTGCAGTTAAACGGGCTATTTCACAGTATGATTTCACAAACTTTTCATTACTCGGCAAAAACATAAATACAAAAATATTTGCTGGTTCACATAGTTTGAGCACAATTATGTCTTAAACGTTGCAAAAACATTGTGGATGGCTTATTTTCGTGGAAGTTGAAACGGATTACAGCTGTGAGTAAAGAAGAAAGATTACTGTTGGCCTGTAGGATTAATTATTGATTAACGTACTGTAGCACCAAAATGCATGGATCACTGAAATTATGTTCGTTAAAAGGGTTCTTTGTCAAAATTAATTATATCGCTTTGAATAAAAATGAAAGGAACTACTTCAGGAAAGCGACTGTTTTATATAGAACAACTCTGAAACTGCCTCTCTCAGATGACCAGTTGTGTTTAGTAAATAAACCCCTTCTACGCTTTTTGTATGAGTTATACAGGCCTGAGACTAGAAAAAGTCCAATAAGTGAACATTTGCCCGAGGCAGAGCCAAGGGCAAATATGAAACTTTGAGGGCACTCTGTCAGATGAGGGCCTGCAT
>JANRMR010184943.1:3871-20605 GCA_025434825.1 Bergia sp. 'catenularis'
GATGGGTAAGAAATTGTACGTTGTTATGTGTACATGTATGTATGAATGATGCAGTTTTACAAAACAAGTATTTAGCTATTAGTTGATGTGATTTTAAACATAAATGAACAAATATTCTGCTTTTTATCACCGTTTGAAGTAAGAAAGCTGTAACCACAACGGCAGCGCCAATACAATGCTGCAATTTATTTCTATCAAAATACGTACATATAAACTACATAGTTTCTGATGAGAAACGGTAACCGTCAAACTGGTTCTTGGTAAGCAAAAAACCTTTGATCTAAAGGTCTCTACTATGTAAAATGACTGTGTCCTCAAAAATGAAATGATGAAAAATACGTTTTCATGATTCTTGGATGCTTCTTCCCCCGACATTCTTCAGTGCTATATCGTAAGGCATCGTCAAAAACAAGATTTAGGTTTTATTCTCAGATGTTTATGCTGTAGGAGCTTACCATATGTTTAGGGACTGGTGGTAGGCATCCGTCTTCGCAGCTGCAAGTCCCGCCAAACTCTACAGGAAGATCTTCGGCATTAAAGTATTCTAGGAGTTTGCTCTCTTCGTCCTGTTTGAGTATCACACACTTGGATCGAGTTTTGGGATCCACGAATACTCGAGCAATTTTCCATAAAATTGGGAAAACCCTGCATGGACAAAAACAGAAATGAAGAGATTAAGAAATGTAACAGATGAGTTTATACATAATCATTAGAATAAACAAATATTGAATTGTAAATGGTGACTAAAAAGTCATGGAAAGACATTTGAATGTTTATCTGCTCATCTCAGGGTTCATACAACAAACTCCTTCCTTTAGAAGTTAAAGACTTCAAGATGTCTTCAGAACCTTGAAGCGAAAAACCTAATAATCTTCTTTAAGGGATCCTCAGTTGATAACACAAGGTTTTGCTCTCAAATTAAACTTCCGCGTTACCTTAGTCCATCTTGGCAGTTAAAATTGATAAAGTTGATCACAGAATTACAACCAGAAGATTATTGAGTTTGTCACTGCAACAATATACGTATGGTAGAAGTTTGGTATGTATTTATCGGTCAACCTAATCAGTATTACCGTGTAGCACAAAAAAATTGCAGGTTTAAATTTTTGCGGATTTTGCGGATTGTTTTTGATCAATTTGCCGATTTAGCATTTTTTAAAAAAGAAATATCAAAAACCCTTTATTGCCATTTATGATAAGATATTAAGATAAAATAAACTAGACTTAAACTGAATAACAACCCAGACAATGGTCATAATTCAATGCTGTTCAATACTTCCTAGCGACATGTACAGAGTCCACAATGAACTTCAATCCAGGAAAACTATTAGCCAGAACAAAAACTGAAAATCTGTGTCTGAAAAAGCAATTGACTTACCACGGTGTATTGACAATAAATATCTGAAACAAACAAAAAAAACACAAATAATGTAACAAAAACAGTATACAGACTAATAAAGAAAACGTTTGGATGAAATTTATACAACTTTTTGTCAAGCCTTTTTATCAGTTACTATACTTTTTACCATAGCAATTACTATCATTATGTTTATATTGTTAGTTTTAATACTGTACATTTTCATGTTATATATTTAATTGTAAATCCAATGTATATATTTTTTAAAAAGATGAGTCAATAAAGCTATTATTGTTGTCTATCCCTGAGAGTTAGCCACTGTTAATTAGAACTACTGGGTCCTGAGTGTTAACTGAATGAAAACAGAAAATCAAATCCATAATAAAGGAATTATCAAAAACTTGTTTAACCATAGGAAGAAATAAACAAAAAGATCTGAAAAATAAATGTTGTCTTACTTTTCCCATTCTTTCTGGGTAATATTCTTGATCAAGCTTGACCAGACATTTGAAGATGCTGACCGCTTTTCTGAAATACAAAATATCTGGACTTCAGTAGTTGAAAATGTACATATAATTATTTATTATCAGTTCATATGTAATTAAAATAGGGAGAAAGCAAAGGTACTCCCACACAAAAGATATAATTTAGTGTATATTTGTATGGTGTCAAACGGTATTGTTTCAAGCTGCTTTAGTCTAACATAAGGTATAATTTTGGATTAAATTGTGAGGACGAAAGCCACTTTGCAGCCCTGACAGTGAGTACCAATTTTAGTGGGATCAATCCAGGTTTCTGGGAAATGACCCACCCACCCCTCCCCTAAATCTAAAGCTAAAGCTAAACCCAACCCCAACCTCGGCTGACTCTAACCCTAACCTAAGGGAGGCCGGGTAGGTGGGTCATTTCCCAGAAACCGGGATTGACCCTTTTAGTGTTGGGTGTGAAATTTGGTAGGAAACTTGCAAAATTTAATCTGAACGAGGATAAGGGTTCACAAAGTTACAAGTAAGTTTGTTGCTACGTCCTCTCCAAAATAATTGGGAAGTACCACCTCCCCCCAGGGCTAGAACTGACAGGCTGTTGAATAGCAAATAGGGATGACATGCATCTTAAATTTAAAAAAACCCCAGCTTTCCCGTCACTTTTGACAATGGTCTATAATTTACTTGACAAAAACCCAAATTTCCTGACTATAACTTTGACAGTTTTCCTAGTAATGGAAATAACAGCCAGTGATCAGTAATTATAGATCAATTTGACCAAAGAAAAAATAGTTGAGCAACTGATGCATCTAGATCTGTTGCAGTACAGCAAAAAAAAAAAACCAATTAATTTAAAATATTTCCCTCAACTTATTTTCAGCCTTGTTTCAAAATTTTATAACTTTTCCAGACAACACCATAGAAATCCTAATTAAGGAATCAATGCCAAAGGACAGTCTAATCACCAGTGTTCTCACAAGGGCAAAACAGGACAGGACAGCAACCCTTTTCCCAATGCCCTTCTTTTTCTTTCAGTGCCTTAATTTTGTTTCTTTAGAATTCTTGCCTTTTCCTTGTTAAAAACTTCAAAAACACTATTTTCATTTGTTGTTAGACACAAATACAAGCATGGAAGCATTAAATTTATGTAAAAAAGTGCAGAAACTTGAACAATGTGTCTTTTTATTGTTATGCAAATAAATTAAAGACTTTATTGTTATGTAAATGAGGCAACATACCCTCTGTTTCTTTTTCCCTGGCAAGAACACTGTATCACATAAATGGTTGTAAACTTTTAGACTGATACAAAATTCATATGCAGAGCTGTGTCCTACCTTAGTAACATGGTAGCTCCACTCATGTCATGAATATGGACCATAGTCTCTACTGTTTTACCCTAAAAAACAAGCCAATCGTAATATTCCAGTACGTTTAAATGGCTATAACAACTAATATCTATCTTTGATGTGCAGTTGTTGTCAAGAGTTGGCTGTAGGTGGGGAAAGTCAACAAGCTACGTACTCTCACAGAAGTCATGCTAATTTGGTCATCTTTTCAAATGGGGGTTAACTCATTGAAATTATATATGGGGGAAGGGTCTCTGTTTGCATGCAGACTTAAACTTAGTAGTGTTTTGGCTAATCTGGCAATTTTTCTTTATCTTTTTCATTCATTTTAATCAAATTTGCCCCTGGGTACTAAGTCTGAAAGTTCACCAACCAAGCCACACTACCTCCACAATTTCAAACTTGAAAGACACTGGCTTAGCTTACAGAGGAATTTGAGTTGTTCTCCATTCTTCTTATTTGTCTCTCATTGTTCCAAATGTGCCACCTCACCACTTGATCTGTCGGTATCTACAATCAATCAATCATCACAATTTAGCAAAATAATTTACTTTATGATCATTTTATAAATTTGGTATAAGAACAATTAACTCATTAAAAAGTATCATGGCCAAAGGTGTTACTTTCAATCAGGATTTTGATTCAGAAAACAAGCAAATAAAAAATGTATGGTTGGGATTACTTGAACAGGGAATTACTAACCAGATTATTTATTTTACTTGGCATTAAAAACATGTTACAAGGATTATGATTGATGGTGATTGTTTTGCAGCTGACTCTGGGTGTCTGGAACCTGGCTGGTCTAAATGACAGGTCACATGTCACACAGGACTGACATGTCTTGAGGAATGTTGGGGTGTCTAAATGTGTTTGGAGGTGTCTAGATGCATCTTAAGGTGTCCAGAAGTGTCTTGGTATGTTTTATGTCTGGTCTAAATAGGTGTCTAAGGGTGTCCAGTGGTATCTAGACACCTATTGGTCTGACCTCTAGATACCTTTAAACATCTCTAGTCTCTTTGGGACATCTCTAGATCTGTGACAAGACATTTCTTAACACCTTCGGACACCTTATGCTCCCCTCCCCTCAGTAAGGGAGAAGCAAACACATGCTGAATAGTGAACAGGAATTGAAAGCACTGTTACTACACCAGTAAGGGAGAAGCAACTGGATATATCCTCACTATTCATGGACATGTCAGGACACCTTAACTCTTCTAGACACCTTTTGCCATCTCTAAATACCTATAGATACCATTTGACATTTCTGGACACCTCTACACATCTCTTAACACTTCAAGACACCTCCAGACATCTCAAGACACCTTTTGACACCTCTTGACATTTATGGACACATCTACACACCTATATAAAAGGACATGCCGAGTCACCCCTGGACACATCATGAAACCTCTGAACACTTCCACATCATGAAACCTCTGAACACTTGGATGCCTCTTAACAGTTCTGGAAATTTCTAGACACCTACTGAGACATCAAAACATCTTTGGACACCTTCAGATACCTTTGAATAACCATAAACACCTATTGATACTCGCGAACATCTCTAGTCACCACTTCAAACCTCAAGAAATCTTAGGAGACCTCTTGACATTTACGGACACCCCTGTGACCTGTCACTGGTAACATGCAACCTTTATATGTAGCTGTCAATCACACATCACCCAGGAACATTATGCAGGATCGATCTCAGCCATCCTCCACAATTTCATATATACTGACCTTCACCATTGCCAACACATCCATTCGCCCTGTTTTTTCAATGTAACAAGGCCTCCCCTCTTTGTCTGCTTTGTGAAAGCTGGACGACACAATCTGGGAAATCAAAGTTTGAAAACATTTATATTACACAGTCACATAATTATATAAAGTATTTAAAAATAACTGTCTCTTGGCTCAAAATTAGCCATTTAATTTTATGGTTATGCACATGCAAGGCAATTAAAGCTGTTTTTAACATCTAATCATTCAGCCCTGCAAGGACCAATATATTATACCCCTATGATTTTCAATAAGGCTACAGATAAAGTCTACTGTAGATAATTCGGAAGCAAACATTCTTAAGTTGGACTATATATAGCTTTAGAATAAATTCCCATGACAATCATATATCTTGCAATTGATCAAGAACTACATGTATTAACTATATATAGCTATGTAACATTCAATGCACTCACTTTAGGTTCTGATTTACAGGATTTTGTCTGGTAGCTAGATAAAAATGTTTTCATTTAAGTTCTATTAATAATAATCTAAAAAGTTTTTGGTCTACAAAATCTGAAATTTTTTCCTATTATATTTTTTGTCATTTTGTAGTTTAACCTTAATAAATTGCACTCTGCATTGTATGACACCATATATACATTATTGGTCACCATTTGGGATTTTCTGAAACTGAAAGAAACTTTTCTTGAAACTGGTAGAAAACAAGGATTTTGATTCTCAGATATGAACTCCAAATATTTATAAGAACAAGTAGAAATCAAAGTATTGTCAAGAATTTTCAGTTCAAATGTATAAGTTATAAATGACATAATCTAATTAACATTAATGGACTAATTTTAAATTTAATTGGTATTTAAAGAGTTTTTAGATCAGTAAGATGTTTTTCGGGGGTGGGAAAGGGGGGAAGGGTCTGACTCCCCCCCCCCAGGCCTCCTCCTTGACTGTTCAGGCATAAAATTAGAAAATGTTAGATTTAATAAATATAAATAAATTATAGCTGCAATTGAATAAAATATACTATCATTCAAGGGATGCAAATTTTGAAACTTCCTTAAGAACCAGTGGAATGTACAGTAAATAAAATACCAGTAAAAATAAAAAGTAAACTTACATTCTTAAGTTCTTGTTCCAGTGGGTTCTAAAAACAATATTTGAAACAAAAAACGAACTCAGAAGCTATTAAATATTCTATTATATCCTTTAGTCATATTACATTGATTTATTTAGTATGAGTTTAAGTTTAAATGGCAGTTTAAATTGAGTTTCTACTTTATAATTAGTACTGATGCTATCTGCCACCATGTACATATGAAAAAAAACTTATAGTCAACACTCTCTAAGACAGACACCATTGGGACAGGCCCCAACTGTTTGTCTTAGAGAGGTGTCTGTCTTATAAGAGAGTTGAGGTAACATGACACCAGTAATTCTAAGATAATAAAGCTGAACCTATGCACCATGAATACATGTCTGGTTAAAGTCTTTTAATTACTTGAGCAAAACTTAACAAACTGGAACGCATATTTGGTTAGTACGTAATTTGCTTCCCCAAATAGTAATTTATTGTCATATCCAGCACCTACATTTCCGTTTTGAGGTATTTTTCACTACATAAAGCATTTCTCAAGTGTCCATTGACAGTTTCAAAGTGTCCGTTGTCCATCTCAGAGTGTGTCCATCTTATAGACATTAATTGTTTTGGTCCAATTTTGAGGACTGTCATATCCTTCAAATATTTTAAAATTTTACTTTGATGACAATTTGAAACTATAATTATAGTATTCAAATTAAGATAAAAGTACCATCAGATGTTAACAAATGCTATTAAATTAATAAATAAATAAAATAATTAATAATAAATAACAGCAGCTTTGAACTTGTACTCACCGGATTTTCTAAAATCTGATCAATACTATTTTTCCTTCTCCACTCATAAGCTTTAATGTACTGCCTGAAAAGAGTTCATTGAATACTAGTTGGATTTCAGGTGGTCTAATTTGATCAACATGGTTCGTACTGATTGGTGATTACAAAATTTCAGGAGTTTTCTAAGAGTTTTCCAGGGTATGTTAAATTAGATCTGATTTTTCCGGGACCTAATTATAAGCCCTAATTTTCTTTAATGGTGAAAACAATAAAAATCAAGTAATAGCAGTAAATGGTTCATTATTTAATTATAATGCATTGTTGGTCTCATGCCACCACAAAAAACCACCAGGTCTCCCGAACCTTTTCAAGTGAAAGTAATTGAGTCTACATTAAAAACAGTTGCAAATCAGAAGCTTTGGCAATCTGTAGGTTGTTTTTGATAGTACAGAATTATTCTCCACAAAATTCCAGGCGAATTCCAGGAGTAAAGGGAAAATAACTGTTTTCCAGGAGTTTCCCAAGGCCCTGGAAGAAAATTACAAAATTCCAGGAGTTAAATTCCATGAATTCCAGGAGTAGTATGAACCATGGATCAATTAAGTAACACTTCAACAGCAACAAAAGAGTGACAAATTAAAATTAAGAGTTTGAGAGAACTAACTATAAACAAAATTTTAACTCGGTTATTAACAAATTTTATAAATCAACCAAATTCAGCCAAAATTTATACAAAGTTTTTAGTAAAATATATACTTACTAGTTTAATTAAAATCACTTACTTGAAAGATGCATCAACATTAAAACTCCGAGCTCTGAGAAACCTAAGAAGGTTTTCCTGGTATGAACAATAAGATCAAAGCATGTTATAACAGTGTAAAGCTCTAGATCTAAAAGCTATTTAAAAATCACAAGACCAATTAAGATATATAGTATTTAAAACTAAATTATATATAAAAATTATATGTCTGTAGACACACTTATATTGTATAATCACATGAAAGCCTGTATATAGTAATTCATAAAACTTAATAGTTAAATCTATAGTATGCACACTCTGAGTATGAAGCAAAGCTCTGGTAGCCCTTTCCTTGTTATTAAAAATTTCAGCATAAAAAAATCTTGAATATTTAATTATTTATATACAGTACCACAGAATTTTGCTTTTCAAAGCAGATTGAAAGTAGGAATTAGTAAAAAATTGCCCTACATCAAACATTTGCTTATTTTAAGAGCACACACTGGATAATGTGAATTTCAGTAACCAATCACAGCACACTATTCACTCATTATTTTGGTTTACATGAAACCTTAGACTCCAAGCTACAGTATGTATTTACATATTAATAATTTAAAACAGTGAAAATTTTAAAAGGGAACTATGTCAGGATCAGTTGTATCTATGGAACCCATATTAAGTTTAAGTTTAGAAAAGAATAGCTTAAAGTGACCTTTGGCTCTCAGCTACACATTACCTTAAAATGAGGCACTGAAACTCTTGTTTACAAAATTCAGCATAGTTTTCTGCCATTTTTCCAGAGTTATAAACCAGCCCCAATTATAAGAAATTTTAAATTTTAGGTTGTGTAGACCACCAACTGGAAAACTATAGTTATTGACATCACTGCCATGCATACATGGACTCATGATCAGTTGGTGGATATGCATGGATTTTGCCTTAGGATTTGACAATTTCAGGAAGATTTTCAAACAGTATGAATAGCTCTGAATTCAGTCAGGAATATCAACCACTGTGTTCCCAGGATCAGAAATACATCTGATCACAAGACTGTGACATTATTAATTATAAGTGTGGTCTCCAGTCTAAAATGGCAGACAAGTGGTAATTTCTGGGGGCTGATTTATAAAACTGGACACAGATACATGTAGCAGTAAACTATGACAAATTTTGTAAACAAACATTTCACTGACTCATTTTAAGTAGTATGTTGCAGCGAGTGGATGGTCCCTTCAAAACTTGTAAATTATAAAATATAGTTATCGTCAAACTATATGAATACATTTACATTTATTGATAATTAAAAACATCTTTGAAAAAATTTATTTTGCTACAAAAATTTCATTTTTGAATTGGAAAAATTACAGTATTAATTATATCTTTAAAAACTATTAAGAGTGGAAACTACATGACTGTATAGTCTTTATATATAAGTGAGTTCAATCATTTTGATCTAAAAGTACTGCTTTAAATGTAGAATATATTTTTGGCCACAAAGACATGGAGAAACATTTCAATGACATACCTGAATGGTTACCACATACTAATTAATCACAGCATTCCCATTTTTTCCATATATTAATATTTTGCTAATATCGTAATTTGGCTGCTTTTACAATGTACCCTGTCTGACACGGTAATATATCACCAAGAGTTACTTTTTCAATTATGATGCATGTGATATATATTTTTCAAATAATATTACCCTAAAATACTAAATATAGACCTCCAAAATATAAGTGCACCTGATATCTGAAATACAAGACTAGATTCCTTCCCACTATCAATTGAAATAAATTTATGTGACATTAATATTTATTTTATGTGAAAATGATCCATAAACTTTGATTAAATAGACTACAAGTTAAAACAAGCTCCTTGTTTTTATTTGAAAATCTATTAATAAAATCAGTTAAGTTAAGAAAGTATGGAATAAATGTTTAATTAATAAAATACCTGTTACACTGAAATTTGTGTGCTGCACTAAAAATAAAATACCTGTGCATTAACTCTGACAGAACATGGTTTACAAAGAAAATGATTACAAGATAATTTAAAGACTCATATTATCGTTAGTTGGGGAATAGTACTGTGTGTGAAAGTAGCCGGTTATTTATTAACTGACTCAGGCACCGATACAAAACTTAAAGAAACTATTATTTGCTTCTAAAAAGTAGCTGGCAGAAATGACTCAAGTAGCTGGTTAATTTTGCCGGATGCCAGCCGTTTGGGACAACCCTGATAACTGTAAGCCATGTGGCATGTCAAAAACTGTAAATTGAATTGTGTACTAATATACATGTACTGAATGACGTACATTGTAGCAAAAAGGATCCTAAATTCTCAAAGAGAAAAAGAAACGACTTTATTTACAATTAAAAATGGTTCCTGTTTTCAACAATATGGTCCTTGCTCTCGACTCAGAAAAGCTTTCATAAAGAAAGTTACCCTCTAGCTATCATTTTCTGATACTGGTTATCAATAACACACGTATGTCAAGTATATGTCGAGTATTTATATGATTCTAATGAAAAAATACAAACAGGTGATAAATACATATCCAAGGTGAATTTAATTTTTTGGCTCAGACAACCAGTTGTCACACATGTACAGAGAAGTGGAAAACAAGCACTGGGTAACTTTATAAATTTCATGTTACATTTACATTATAAGCATATTTTGGGTGGAAAACGTCTGTGGCAACAATATGAACATAAATGATTTCGATTTTTCACTGTTCAAAATAAACTATTTATATACATAAACGCAATACCAATGGCTCTTTT
Organism: Bergia sp. 'catenularis'; assembly: GCA_025434825.1. Lineage (NCBI taxonomy): Eukaryota > Metazoa > Cnidaria > Anthozoa > Zoantharia > Parazoanthidae > Bergia > Bergia sp. 'catenularis'. The sequence continues at coordinate 14,194 of JANRMR010184943.1, forward strand.
CTGGTGAAGGACGAGATGAGCGCGGATTCATGAATCGAAAGACCTGCTAGACAACCAAACTTTATGGTAAACAATCAAATGGGACAAAATTGCAGACAATTTTAGTATTTCTTTTCGACAAGCGAAATGGGGAAGCTGAAGTGAAAGAACCTACTAACTTCCCAGCTCCTCTTGTCTACAAACCGGAACACATAACCAAATGGCAAAATAGCTAAATCCGGTTTCCTTACCTCATTGGCACTTTTCTCTTCCGATAACATGCCTTGTAACTCACTCAAAGCTTTCGCTTGAGACTCTGAAAGATCTTCAACAAATCCACTCATTTTCTGCTGGAACAAAGTCACAGAAAATAAAAACAAAGTAAAGTTTGACTATCACTGGTCTGCGTTTTGATCTTCCACTTCCTTATAAAATTTGAACAAAAACAAAATTTTCACAAAATGGTGCAAACGAACAGAAGAACAAACCTCTTTTCAGCCACGAAATCCGTTAACCATTCCTAAATTATTGATCATTTGATTTGCATACACATATTTGGCTCACCAACGATTTAAAATACCCATTGTCCACTGATACACTGCTTCCTCAGCCAACACTCAGATCGCTGTGGAAACTGCTCCAACTCGCGCCAAGTTTGTTCTACCCGCGCCGCTCCACTCGAAGTTTGGTAGACTTGGTAGCTTGGGAGAAGATACAAGTTAATCAACTTCCCTTTAACGAAAAAACCCTTTGCTTAAAAACGCCCCCAAAATTGTGATAAAAGCATATAAAAAATTACTAATTTTAAAGTTTTTCTAACTAAAGGTTTTAGAACAATGCTGACTAACAAATAAAATTTATTTTAATTTTTATTTCTTTTTATATTATCAGTAGAATCTTATTATTGTTCCAATGTGAATTGTGAGTCCACCAATTGGAACACGTGGCACGCCATTTGATGTTCCCGGATGTTTCGGTACTGTCGCCACATTCGAACAGTGTTTGGATCGGGAGTTGATGTGTGCGGATGGATTTTAAACGGTTGGATTGCGTGGATGGCCAGTTTGATGGGCGTTTCAATGGAAGACATAGTTGCAGACTGAACTGAAGAAATATTACGTGCTTGGAACAAACGATCGGTGCATATTTTATCCTCCGCGATTGTGTAGGTGGCGGAAATAGCCCCTTAGTGCATCGTGCACACATCGTGCATTTGTTTGGGAGCTTTGCATAAACCCACGGGACCGACCGATCGTTCATCCTTTATGTTATTCACGGCGTTTTAACGAGGGAGTACACACCTGTAATGAAGAACAAGAAAAAGCTCAATGAAAGTGTCATGGAAAGGTAAGATTTAGATTGTTAGACCTAACAAAACATTCACAGTTGCTCGTTGATGTCCAGATTCATTTATTTTTGTTCTCCCCCACGCTTTTCTCGCATAATAAATGGGCATCATATGTGCAAAATAAAGCGGTGAGTTCTGAGTAATAAGGTCAAGACTGGTTTCTATTTCACAGACTGTTTGACCAGCACACCTTAACTCAGAAACGCCATGTTAAACTGCATTGATTTTCAAATCAGGTACCCGATCATTGAGATTTTTATTTGTTGTCACTTCCCAAAATGAAAACGGAGAAGACTGTTCCTCTGTTAATTTATTTCTTTGAATATTTGGGGTTTTGAAAGAAAATTATTGATTTTATGTCTGAATTGCATAAAGCAAGTTAATTTGCTGAGTTGGTTGAACTTGATTTCCTTTTCTTTGGAAGGCCAAACTGACAGGATGGCCTGGGATGCCATGACCTCGAAGCTTTGGGTTTGATGTAAATAATGTTTACAGGGACGCCGATCAGATGTTCTCTGGTCTGCCCACTCATTCGAAGCATGTTATTCTGTAAAAATCTTGGAAGAAACTGCAGTTTTGAAAATACCAAACATGTAATATGCAATCTATGGCTGTCGCGGCATGAATTTTATATTTGTTATGGCCATTCGTAACTCTCGCACTTACGGAAGGGTGGTTTTCGCAGGTCGATGTGTGAAGAACACATTTCCGTCTCCGCAGTGCTTGGCTGCAGATAATTTCTGGCCAAAGACTGTAACAGTTATTTTTTACACAGATGATGTGATATCAAGTTGTCTTTAGGCATAATTACTTCCTGCAATCTTGGACAGTCTTGTTGTTTTCCTGTGTCATGGCGACGGGGATTTCCTGGGATACGGCTGAAAATACAAATCCTGTTTTATGTACATAGTTTTTGCTTCCTCTAAATTCTAAGCTGTCTAAATACCTGATGAATTTTAAAAATTTGTTCACATAGTTTTTTTATGTACATATTTTTTGCTTCCTGTAAATTCTAAGCTATTGAAAGACTTGATGAATTTTAAAATTTGTTCACATAGTCTTCCGATTTAACTCCTTGTATTCTCTATACCCAGTGTCTTGCATGTACCTAACCAACACCTTTTCTGAAGAGCTGACAAATTGTGAAACAATCAGTGGAAAGATTATAATTGAATCCTCCAAACCAATTGCATTCAAATCCAACCTACCTTAATATCAACTTGCAGGACCAAACACCCATGTAATTCTCTGATGGCACCATGCAGAGTAAACTGTTTGTAACTTATACGGCAAAGTTTTGTTTGTGTTCTGACAATTTCTTGTCACATAGTCAGGGTGGTCACAGCCTGTCAAGACACAGATCTTCATGGCAACTGATTTTTTTGTGTAATTCCAGGTGTGAAAAATTAGTTTGTGTCTGGGAAGCCAGACTAATAGTCAGACCATACACAAAATATGTGCAGAAGTTTATTTTTATTAAGAATTATTTTGTAAAATGATGATATTTACAACAGGAGTTTTTCTATTTGTCACAGACTCTAAAAGCAGTAAAAGTTTTGCCATAGATCAAACTCCAATCTCTTGAACAAAATCTAATGTTTATTACAATGATTTTAACCAACTTTTAAAAACACATTCTTTGGATTTAGTTTTGACAATTGAAAATGCTAAGCACTGACTATCTTATAATATTTTTGAAGTTGTTGACTTACCACTTGCCCAGGAAGTTGTTACTATGATTCTATGATGTATTACTTATCTGGTATAAAATTATGCTCATCCCAATCCACTTTGTGTGAGGGTTGAAAAGGAAGGACCACAGTTAACAAAATGTAACAAAGCAAATTATTTTTAGGAACCAAAACCTCTTGCCAGCTCCACTGTTTTCACTAAAGTAGTTTCTTTTTGCTATTTCTTATGTGATTGCAATTAAGATATGATATGGTTGTGCGAGTCAGGTCAAATTAGATCCTTTTATACATAACCCCCTCCCACCACCACTTGGTTATGCAAGTCAGACCAATGTCAAATCCTTCTAACCCCTCCCACCACCACCACCACCACCACATGGTCATGCAAGTCAGGTCAATGTCAAATCCTTTTAAACCACCACCACCACATAGCTATGCAAGTCAGGTTGATGCCAAATCCTTTTAGGTCCCCTCCTACCACATGGTCATGTAAGTCAGGTTAATGTTAAATCACTAAAGATAAACCCCCCTCCCCTTCCCCACAACCACATGGTCATGCAAGTCAGAGAACAGTCTAAACACAAGTTGAATGATAGTTGTATTATGAACTTACATTGACTTGTGGATCTGTTTGGCTTTACATTCTGTGTGTTCTTGGGATGAGTGTAGTGATGTATGGAAAAGAAAAAAAGATACAGATGTTAAGATGTCCATGTCAGCCCACTTACAATAGCTTACATATCATTTGAGTACCAAACCCACATGGGTGGCTTGGGTGATGATACACTTAAGAGGAGAAAAAAACTTAGACCCCTTCCAGATCCCCACAACTATCTAATTTATCTGTTTAACTCCCTTTGTTGCATGCATGGCAAGTCTTGATGGTGCAGTGGATAGCACACCTGACTAGCAACCAAGGAGATCCTGTTTGGAGCATAAGAAACAAGTTTTTTTGATGAGTTTAGTGACAGATATCTGTGATAGTTTGCATGTGTAGAGTTACATTGACATAGAATAATAATGATAAGATAAAAAATGTTCTTTTTTTCTCTCACCAGAAGTGATCGAGAAGAAGAGGTGAGTAAATACTTTGCTGGGTTATTCAGGAAAAAGTCACTTCCTAGAGGTACCTTCACAGGTTCCTGTTGACATTACTGAAGCACCAGAACCAGAAAGGTCAAGGACACATCACAATAGCTTATCAAGTGTCCCAAGGGATGGATAAAAACATTTTCAGGTTGATGAAAACGAGGGCATATTGTTAGTGGGACTTCTCCGTCAGGCTCCTGTGGATCCTTGAAAAATCTTTAAAACAGTATTTTCACACAAATCTAGATAATAATTTCACGATTAGTTTAATTTGTTGGATATAGTCTTTGTAAAGTGAGATTCCAAGGCATCCCTTGAATTCTTCTTTCCTTCCCTTCTCTCTCTATTTTTTCCCCTCTTTCTACTCTCTGTTTTACCCCTGGGTTGCCTTGAGTTTCCAAGTATGTCTTAAAGGTGATCATATGTATGCCTATTTTATGTTTTAATCTTGCCGTCGTGCAGGTTTCAGGTGAGCCAGTCATATCTTCAACAGAAGAACACCAGCCACCTTACTATGAACATGTTGAAGAGAATATCTATCTCATTGACAAGTAAGGAAAAAAACCTATGTATATCTGTAGCCAAGGGGTAATACATGTAATTAAGGATTTTTTAATGTGAAGAAAACTGAGATTCAAGTCAATGAGAATTGGAATTCTCATTTTCGCTTGATGACAAACTTGTGAACTCTCAAGGGGCATAGTCAGGAGCTGTTGGAAGGGGTTCCGACAAAAGATAGGGTTGGATTTTTGTGGAACTGTAATAGGATATTCCTGTGAGTTGCTTTAAGTTGGAGGCAGGGGGGGGGGTCTGGAGGCAAGGGGGGAGGGTTCTGGGCACCCAGGAATGACGCTTGGCCACACCCTTGCTTTCATCAACTCACAGTCACACTTATTGACTCTCAACTTGTTAGAATTTCAGGAGAGTTGATGAGATTTTTCATATTTTGTTATAAAGCAACTCTTGCAACTCTCATTGTAGTTTCACTCATGCATGAGAGTTAAACGAGACTCTCATCAACTTTTTCTTATGCTCATAAGAATATTTTTTCTAAGGCAGTTTAGCCAACCCACTGTACACTGTCACAGAGTCTGTTCCACTGGGATTCTTGATATCAAGATCATGTGTTTACATGTAGCAGGCTTATTTTGCTGACCAACAAATGACTCTCATCAACTTTTTCTTATGCTCATAAGAATATTTTTTCTATGGTAGTTTAGCCGACCCACTGTACACTGTCACAGAGTCTGTTCCACTGGGATTCTTGATATCAAGATCTAGATCATGTGTCTACATGTAGCAGGCTTATTTTGCTGACCAACAAATGAAACCTGTTTTACTTATCACAGGAAACTCATAAAACAGCCAGTCACAAAAAATCCCTAAAACAAAATCCTGCAAACTTCTGTGTTTCAGTTTCTTTATTCTAATAACCAGTCACTGATCATAACTTGGTGTGAGTGAAAGTCAGTTAACAGTATGCAGTATTACATCAATTCATTCTTAAAACTGGCTATTATTACCTTGGACATTTCAACTCCAGTCAATATTATGATTAATCAGGGACAATGATCAAGCATGCACCTGCATTTGCATTCGAGAAGCAGGCATAGCTCAGTTGGTTAGTGCGCGGCCTTTGGAGCTGGAGGTCCCCAGTTTGATTCTTGGTGACTCCAACATCTGCTTCGACTTTCCTCTGATCAGTGTAGCTTTAGCTTTAAATACCCATAAAACGGAGCACTGACAGAGGGAGGGGCATAAAGTGCACGCCGAGGGCCACAAATTTATAAGTTACCACAATACTCCGATATCACGCAGCCGCCATCTTGGATTTTGTCAACTTGAAGTCGAGGCTTGCAGGGCATCACAAACATATTAAATATGGCTTCTATTGTGAGTGCTGCTTGCGCGTGGTCTAAGTCACTCAAAAGCGTCCCTTCCTTTAGTTCTGGGCTTATTAATGAATGGTTGGTGAAAGATAAAGTCCCAAAGAACAAAAACAACTGATCACAGGGACATAAAGACATGTTTCCACTGCTGGCTCTGTACTGATACTCCGTCTTTCCTCTGCTGCGCTAAATTTGGGACCACCTCATCATTTGAGCTGCACATGGCTGAACCCATTTGAAAAACTTTTCAAATTTGTCTTTTGATAAAAATCCGCTATAAAACATGACTAACTCTGGATCGCTCGAAATTCTCTCCGCATCAAAAGTTCTAACAGACAGAATTTTCAGTTGTTGTTCCAGCTCTTTGATCTTTTTGTTAGTTTCGTCCAGTAGTTCTTGAGCTTCATGCAGTGGGT
>JANRMR010184977.1:0-11239 GCA_025434825.1 Bergia sp. 'catenularis'
CTTAATGTACAGTATACATAAAATCTACATAAAAGAGCGTTGTACCCAATTCTAACTAGCTAAGACGGGTGTTGTCTTTTCGCTTTGGCAGGACACAAGCTGCACATGCCATTAGATGATTCTTTTCCCATGTTCAGTAGAGCTGTGCATCCTTATGGACTGAATCTACATGTACGTGTATTCTGCATTAAAGGCCGTTAAACACTGCTATATCAGGCAGGTTTCAACTACAGAGAACCAAATGTGAGAATACTCCATCACAACCTGATATGTAAGTCACTCTATGTTATATAAATTATCATCCTGTAACAATTTGTAACTTCTATGTTTGATTTGTTCAAGACTCTAAAAGATTTCCAGACTTAATGTCTGCCCTCTTCAGTGTGTGGGTTTATAATCAGCAATAGCACTGTACCTTTACTGGGAGTCCTCACAACAAGAAATGCTTTTTTACTTCGAACCCTCAACCTGTCGTGTTGGTAGACAACTTGTAGCTCCAACATGTAAGTGGTGTTACATGCAAGTCCTGCTAAAGTATATGAGTGGATGCCAGCCAGTACTGAGTCCTGATGAACTCGCAATGAAGAAAATTTGTTTACTGGGTTGCTGGAATCTAGCCTCTCACTCCAGTAAAGCTTGTATCGATGTACTTGAAAGTCTGCAAGATAAACCAGGTGTAAGGGCCATTCTTCCAAAACACAGACTAAATTAATTTCAGTTAATCAAACAAAAGGATTTAATTATATAAATTTATAAATTATTGTTAACAACCTTAACTTTGTTAGGTTCTTTCATGTAAAAGTGTAAAATATTAAAACATCATTATTGAGGCCCTGTAAGGGAGGGGGGGGGAGGGTCCCCGTGTCGTCCATCTACATTTCAAGACTGAGTGTGTCACAGTTTCAGGACAATGTGTATTGCTGTTGGTATTTCATTACAGCAGCTCATCATTCGTCACTAGTTCACGGCTTTCATGTCACTGTTTCAAGGCTGTGTCGCATGTCGGAATTTACCCCTTACAGGGCCGTATTATTAAGGTTACATAACACATGGTGAAAAAAGTGTTCTGAAATTTTAAAAATTGGCAAAGATATGGATGGAAGTGTTTTCTGTTCATTTTTTCACTTGTGAGAAATTCTATTTGTTTTGTTTTCATTGGAAGCACAAAGGTGTTAACGGCTTCTCCCACTGTGCCCCTACTGATGATCGTAAATGCCATGGACCTTATTTTGCAACTCTTTTCTTCAAAAGTAACATTCTCCTTCTTAGTGTTCAACGAAATGTCAACTGGTAGTTCTAGGAAAAAAAGAGTAAATGGAACTCAAGTCTCTTGTTCTAACAGTAAAAGGGAACAATTAAGGAGTAAAATCTCAATTGAAACAAAAGTTTTTGCTGGGAGAGAAAAAGAAAACGTTAGCTGTGAGTGACTTTGTTTTGTGGTACAACCATGAGAAGCTGTGGCCTGAACAGGGTCTAATGAGCCTGCATCAATTCAAACAAATGAAAGCCATAAAAGTTTTGAGAACGTTTTAAGTGCCCAGAAATTGTAGAGTGCAATGAGAAGTTTTTAGATCTCAATAAGTATAGTGAGAGCGAAATGAATGATTGGTCGTTGTTCAGTGCAGCTGTTTTCTGTCAGTTCTCACCGTGACATGAAAGTAACACTACCATTTCTCAAGTTGAGATGCCACATGTGATTGGTCAGTTCCTGAAGTGCTAAAAGCACTCTGTTTACTCTGGAAGTGGGTGTGTAACAAAACCAAACAGCAATCTAGATTTGCTGCCAAATCTTTACTTTCTGTTTTCTTGAAAATAAAAATTTAGCCAGATCGACATATATAGTTACTAAAAATGTTAACACTTGCTCTGGTTTTACTCAATCAAAATAAAATTTTCACAGCTAGTCAAGGACAACTTGGTCTTCAAAAGAGTGTGTGGAAAAGTTTTTTAAACAAATATCTTGTGAGTTAGAAATCTTTCATCAATGACATGATAAAAAAAAAATGTATTCTGAGATTTTTTATTATTTTTCAACAAAACAGTAAAAACAGGGGGTGACCACACAGTTTTTGACAGTCTGATAAGATTAAAACCGAAGACAATTGGTGCAATGGAGAGCAACAGTGAGTGCTTTTGCAAACTGGCCCTCAAATTAAAGCACACTTGAAAATTTTAGTAATGTTCAATACAGATTCAAAAACTACATTTATCTGGCTTTCAGAAACACCAAAAACATCAGGCATGGCCCCAATATGAAGTGCGCAAGGACGTTTTTGCATAAGGGTATATGAAAGGTGTTATGTAACCATAAAAGTGACCAAATTCTTGGATACCCATTTGAAATGTTTGGTAGAGGACCTCGATTAATCAATAGTTCCAACTGTGTTTGTTACAGTAGTTCTTTTATCAGATTAGCTCACTTACTTGCCATGTGAGGTGGCTTCCACACCAATTGCAACTCGGCTTCCTTATCGATCACTTTCATATCAGTAACTGTGAAACCTTTGGCCATGAGTGGCATCATAGTTAGATTACGTTGCCCAATATATTGTTTATTGGCTGTTTAAAAGAAAATTCAGATCATTAATATACCGATACAGGTACAAATGCTGAAGTTCACTACAAGCAGAGTGATTGCAATCATGGTCTTCTGGGTATCCTCAATATGAGAAGTTATACATTGCAGTAATGTCCTGTCAAAGCAGCAAAATCACTTATTATTCTGAAGTTAAACATACAGTAGATTTAAAGTAAATTCAAGTTTGGATGAACTCCAGGGGAGGCCTTCCAAGGGTTTCACATGACAGGTAACATGGCCTCAGAAATAGGCCACAAACTTCTTACTAATCAGCAACAAGCAACAGGAGTTTACTGAAAACAATTGGTAAAAACCAACAGCAAATTTTCTCTTTCATTGGCTTGGTGACATTAATTTTTTTATGAAGTGAAACATGATTCCCTTAGAGGGCCTGAGGGGGGAGTTCTCCTTATAGTTGGCTATGTACATGTATGGGGAGGCCGCACCCAAAGGGAGTTCATGCTGGAATTATATTATCTTATAAAAGGGTAGGGATTTCAAGCTCCAAACTTGTACTGTATATTTATAAAAGGGTAGGGATTTCAAGCTTCAAGTACACTTTATAAAAGGGTACTAAGGAATTCCACTGAAGTATATTTACTACAAAACAGTAAGTACTTGTGGTTGTGTAAAATAACACGAACAGGTGCAGGTAATATCAATTCCATATTTTTAACAAGTTAATCAAATGGAAAATATTATGCAAAGTTGTCAGACTAGCCAAAATGGTCATTTATCGATTAATTTTGCTTCCCATTGCAGCCCAAATTGCATACTGTCAAGGGACTTGAGCTACAGTATGCAAGAGATACATGCCATTTTCTATTGTAGGTATATTAAATGGGTACAATTCTGGTAAAATGATTTATGGAAGGATAATTAATTAAGGGATTAACCTTGATCTGGCCAGACCCCCCTGTGAATTGTGTCTGAGATGCCCACCTGGTTGATGGAAAAGTGGAGTGTGGCAGGTTCTGTTACTACACTGTAAATTGGTACAACACTTCTGCTGCCGTGGACAATCATTATCTATCTTGCATCTTGTTCCACACACATTTGTATCCACAACAACTGGACACGTCCCAGGTTTATGGGCTGGAAGGAATGTAACAGGTCTTAAAGACAGTTTTACAATGAACTCACTTTTAGTACTGTAAATTGCTCCTTCTGAACAGTTCACTGATCACCAAGCAGGCTGCACTGTACTACACACACTTTGAACAGATGTGTCATTACTGATTGACTCCTTAGCAATGAAATCAGGCAGTCAGCTGATGGTGAAATCCTGCGAATCATTTTCTTGAGAATCGAATTATCTAATTAAATATTAATTAATGTGTAACCAAGAGGCAAAGTCTGAACTGTTGACAGATTAGGGTAAATTATACACTACATACAAAATTATATTGAGACTTGAACCAAAATTTTTAAATTAACCATTAGCCAATTAAATACAACACTTGATCACTGAAGACTGCAACATGAAAATGAAATGAATGGTTAAAAATATATTATAACAATCACAAAATGTAAGGCTGGATATTAAACAAAGAACTGATAAAATATCTTCTGTTCTTTATAACTCATTCATAAAAAAAATGACCAGGTATTTTCTCATTGACTTTTCAAAAGAGCTGCTGGCCCCAACTGGCTCAAAGGGGTTTAAAATGTGTCTTGGGCAATCAGGCCAGTGTTAATGCCACGCCTTGCAGTCATTGGTGACAATTACCGACACAGAGAAAGTAATGGTGACTTTTTTTGAATGCCTGGATGGGTTTGGCAGCCCAGTTGTTTACAGGGGGAAGGAATTTTTGAGCCAAACCATCATTAAATTCCTCTCTTAAATGGCAAGATATAAAGTAAATAATGTTAATTAAAATATGCTTACCATGTTTGTAGAGTCTCTTCAAAAATTTGCAGGACTTTATACAAATTAAACTTTTCTTTGTGCTTTTTCCCTAAAAAAGAATTAAGATTCATGTTTACTTATTGATTACTATTTATACACATACAAAATGAACTTCATTTTTAAAAATAATTTTAAGTTTAAAAACTTAAAAAGTTAGGGTGTCCACTTTTTGTATTTCAAATTATCAAGTTTTTTAATATCTATTCTTAATTATTAGCTATATTTCAAAGGTCAAAGATGCTACAACATTAAAAAATAGGCCTTTTACAACCACTAACTGCAGTGTTAAAGAAGAATGTCAGAACTGTCGCTCAAAACTTGACATTTAGTTTTACCCCCCGCCAAAAAAAATTAAAAAAAACTTTTTTTGGAGAGTAAAGTAACTATATTGTATAATTTTATACATGATACCCAATAAAATATAATTATAATATTAGTGAATAAACCCCCTCTGCACTTTTTGTATTGAGCTATACAGGCCCAAGGCTGAAAAGCGTCCAAAAAGTGAACATTTGCCCAAGGGAGAGCTGAGGGTAAATGTGAAACTTTAAGGACACTTTTTCAGATGAGGGCCTGTATACATAGCTTGATACAAAAATAGAGCAGAGGGGGTTCATTCATTTATGATTCAACTGCAATAATTTTCTCAACTGGCCATGGAATGGCAAGTGCATGCGATGAACGCAATGACACAAAAAGGCAAAATTTGTTGAGTTCTTTGTGTTTTGTGGTATTGAATTATTATCCAGCTCCGTATTCTTTCTTTCTTTCTGTTGCTTTTCTGAACCTAGAAACTGAATTTTCGGCCATATTATACAGCCAAAAAACCCCAAAATAAAACAATTTTAAATGCTTTTAAGTGGTTGCAGATATTGGCCCTGTTGTATTAAAACATATTGGCCCTGTCAGTGTGCATCGCATGATTGATTCTGACCAATAGCATCATGCGTTTTGACTATGAAAGTTATTGTTGAATTATATATATTTATTTTAAATTATAGTGTTTTGGCATGAGTCTGGAAATGACTGACTTGTGTGCATTTGAGGGTAAAACATAACTTGCTTATTATAATAAGATACATGCAACTGTCTTCGTCATACATGTTTCAACAAAAATACAAGTTCACTTGATATTTTATGGACAAGCACGTTTTTGGTGGTAAATTAATAGCAAAATCAAAATGAATACATGTGGTTTAGATATTTTGAAATGCTTATTCTTATAATTATTCCATCTATAGTAATATTTAATAGCTAATATACTATCAATTATTTGCAAATTATTAGCAGCTAATTTGCTTTTTCTTCCAATTCTCGGTCTTAATTTTTTGTTGAACAGCAAAACAATTATCTGGGCTTATCCTTTTAATTTGTTCAAGGAACAAAATTAAGTCATGAACATTGAATTACATCATAGATTATAACATAATGCATCATGCCATTATATAAATTGCTTTTAAATAGTCTCGTAAGATTGACACCTACATTCTCACAGAAAGTGCCACAGTCCTTTAGAGCACCAAGCTTTTGTCCACAGGGCTTTATACACTACATAAATAGAAGAAAAAAACAAATATATTAGGGTTATGTCAAACACTTGTAATGAACAGGCTCAGTCCCTGAGCTGTAGTGGGGACTTAATTTTTAAAAGAGCATGCAGGCCCTAGGCAATTATTAAATTTGTATCCAGTCTGACATGAAAATAACTTTTTGCAATAAATTTAGAGGTCTGTGTACTTTAAATGTCCAGACTCTAGATCAGCTATCACCTTTGGTGATTGTGAGTGAAAAGCAAATTATTTTTTAATTACATTTTAAATTACAGTGGAAGATGATCTTAATTGTTTTGATTCATTAGCTATTAATTCTTCCAAAATATATGTCTATATACAGTATGTATATATTATCATTATATATAATTATATTAATATATATAATTTTATACGTAATTATATAGACCGATACAATGTAGATAGGTAGATGGATGGATGTATGGATGGACAGATCAATGAACTGAGAAATTTATTTGGTGGTTTTGTCCTTAAATGGCTTTTAGAAATGTTCTTTGACAACTGTTTAACCAGTGAGAATTAAATCTGTATGGACAACTTAATACAGTTGCTGAAATAAAGCAAATCTGTAACTGATCATCAGTAGGATAAGTGTGCCTAAATTGTGTGCAATTCTACAATAATAAATTGGTTTCAGTTCCATTAAATCACAAACCAACTGCTTACTTACACAAAAAGCTGCATCCATTGTTAAACACTGAATTAATAATTACAATTTGTAAAAGTACCAAAACTTGTAAATGGGGTTCAAATAAACTACAGTACAGAACTGTTGAAAATTGTCTTACCAAGAGGCATGTTGCACTGGTGCAAGTTGATGCACTTGAATCCTCCTACAATTAAAATCAAATTATTTAAAACTTGTAACACTGACACAGAATTATGGTGTGACAAAGAAATCTGGGAACATTAATGCATATTTTTGATAAATTTCCTTGTTCCTTTGCCAGTTTGACAAAAAAATCACAACCCACACCCATGGAGAGAAACTGTAAGTGGGGGCAGGCGGACTGACTTTTAGTTAGGATCTTGTTCTTGATTGGCTTGGAAAGACATAATTTTCCACAAATACACCTCTGTATGTACTGTCACAGTTTTTGTAGCCCCACTGTAACATACTGGAATTCACCAAATACAATCAGTTGTGTAGAATTTTGAAAAATCAAAACTGGAAAAATCCAGTGAATATTCCAGGAACCCCCAAGGGTCCCAAATTAAATTTATTTAACAGGATTTATATATATAGGATTTGGCTCATATATCAAAATCCTTAAAAAAAAAGAAGCTGGCAGCAGGATTTATCTAAGAGAGATGGGATAAAACAAAAATGGCTCTAATCTATAATTCAAATCCAACAGTTGTTCTGTTCCACTTGAGAACTGATGGTCTGCAGGCAAGCCAGGCTGTGGTAGTCCAGTGGAAAGCAGCCAGATACAGTCACAGGGCCCAAAGGCAAGCAGCTTTGAAAGTTGAGGGGTGGAAATGAGTGTCACTGTGTATGAGCTATCTATTTTCTGAAATCACTGGAAATACATAAAAAAATGTCAACTATGATGCAATTTTTTGTTTGTCATTTTAAATCAGGAATTTTGTCACTGGCAAATATCCTGGCTCTCTGATGTTTAAGCAACTGCTGAACAGAAAAGTGTGAGGGTAAAGCCCCCCACTGCCCCTCCAGCACCTCCCCCTCACCCCTCCTGTTATTGGTGCCTGATTTTCAAAGTATTTCCAAATACCATATAAACACTAATAGTTTTATCTATTTTAGCATAGTTATTATGTCCATTAAATACAGTACACTGACAGTTCATTTTCTAAAATAATTATATATAGAACACTTGATTAAAACATGAAAAAGCAGTCAAATATATTTCTATAGACTATTCAGTAAACACCTGTAGGCTGTACTAACAATGCCATGATGAATGCAACTATCTTTAATGTTCTAATCAAATCAAGAAGTGCAAGTCTCAAGTAGTTACTTCAACTAAATTTTGTTACTATCTAGCTGACTTAAATATTTTTTCCCATTTTTTTTATCTTTCATGAGATGGAAGAGAATATTGTCAGCTGTTTCTCTTTCCCTCAACTAATATATATCTCATATGATATTCTATAACTTTTAGAAAATTCCTGAACTAATTTTCCTGTTTGACATTCTAATAGAATTACTTTATTTTGTAACAAGGTTTTCGATAATATTTTAATTATGATTTAATAATTGTACCTTTAAAACATGCTTTTTGCAGTGCAAGTGAACACACCAAATGTGCGAGTTAATGTTTGACAACATACAATGATCCTTGGTCAAAGCCCAATTAATATGTTGATTAAGAAGACAACATATTTGTTTTTAAAAGTCCTGCTATCTTTACATGGATTTTAGATATTCAAAAATTACCATTTAATGAAAAGAGAGCAGGTGGGTTCATTGGAGAAGAACATAATATCTATCAATTAGACAGGAAATAGGAAACAGACACTTGGTGGTATTGTGTCGTGTTGTTTATGACAAATATTACAATACCTTGTATTTTGGACACCCCCACATCTCAGTTTAAAACTTTATTTGTGACAAACTTAAAACTTTAATAAAATTACAACAGTGAAGTGGGATATCAGGATGTAAATCAAATAATTGTATTTTAATGGGAAACTAATTATCTTAAACATACAGGTAAACTCGGTTGACCTAAAAAATATTAAATATGAAACCAGTTACTAAAAAATGCAATACAGTGTATACCCCCTCTCTCTCTCTTTCAGTCTTTGTTCATTCTTACAAAAGAGTGTTCAATTTGAAAGGACTTTTTAGGTCAACAGTAGTAGTATTTTTCACGGTCATGGCTGTTGTTTTCTGGGTGAGAGATTTTTTACCAGTATTTTTGAAGCGGCAATTATGATTTAACATATTCTTGCGGGCATTTCTACAGAGTATAGTTCAAGAAGAAAAGTCTGCATAGCCATAGAGTAGTCTCGAAATTACACAAGGTTGCCTGTTTAACATTAAAGAGTTGAATTATTTTGTAACAAACTCTGGGTGAATGAAGGTTTACAAATTGTTAGGAAATGCCATTGGGTTGAAGTACTGTTTAGCTATAACAAAATTGTATATATTATATATTTCCAAAATGAAAATGTTAAATAACTTAAAATGAACTGTCATGCAACTGAAGCAGTTTCATTGACCCATTGCAACGAAGAATTTTGAATTAGACCCAGCCTTGCTCTAATCTACCATTACCCAAATTTTTCATTTTGCGTTTCAACTTGGAACTTCTTTGAGTGAAAATTATAAATCAACCCCTAACTAATCACAAACTTCGGCAAACACAGAATTGTAACCAAGCACTGAAGCAGTTGGAAGTTTTGGAAGTTTTTTAAAATTTCATTCTTTGTGAAATTCTCGTAACTATAGGAAATTTATACATACAGTTATCGAGGCAGTTACAAATAAACTGGTTATATAATGTTTAGAAGTTCCAGAGCAAAGTCTGCAATAGTCGCGGCCAATGGCTTCAGATGAATAAACTCATTCTGTCGGCATGATTCCGCAGAACCGCGGAATGCAGTCCAGGTGAACAACGGCCACTTGAACACTCTGTACCTATGCGGCTATGACCTAACTTGTTCGCTTGAACGCGTGAATCGTCTGACTTTATACAATAATTAGGAATAAGTGAGATTACTCATCGTAAATTTAAAAAATATTTCACATTTCCATAAGGTGAGGTAAACAACGAGTACAATAAATATGTACTTTGCAGCCTTTGCAGCCAGGCTCAGCGCGTCAGGAATTTATTCATCAACGCGCGAAAATAACAATCGAACGGAGCGTGTAAGAAGGAGAAGAGGAAAACAAAACTACCATTATCCAACGTTTTTAAGCCTCTGATCTATTATTCCTGGCAACTTGTCTTCAACTAGCAAACACAAACAAGATAAATTTGCAAACCTGTGCGATGCACCGCGATTTGCATCTTCCAGCCACATAGTCATCGATGGAGAAGCCTTCAGTTTGCACAGTGACGATAAGAACTAGTAATAAAAGTGCTGCAACTGAACATGGAAACATTGTGGCTGAATTAAAAGAAATTTCAAGAAGATTCGAAGACAACTAAAAACAGTCCAGCGATTTAAAAGCAAAAGGTTAAAAAAGGACGTTATTTGCATTTCGCATAAGTTTGTAACAGTCGGCTGCCTCCACGTGTGGGGAGTGCCCGGTTGTTCTGTATTTTGGGAGAAATTAGATTTTGAACAAAACGGTTTAAAAAAATGTTGTGTTCAACCAACATGTATTTTCCCGAACATTTTTAGCACCTAAACACTGTACAGTCTTCTGATGATTTTGTTCAAGATATTTGAACACCTAAATGCAAGATTAAACAAAAGTAATGAAAACATTTATAAGTGAGCAGTTTTGAAGAACCCACTAAAAAGAAACTTACAAAAATATTTAGAATTGCACAGTTCATAGATAGCAGTCAATAGCAACCTTCTCGCGTTTGCCTAAAATGCTAAATCCAGGTTGTTGATGTTTTGTTTGAAATGGTCAGTCCATTCGACACTCCGTGATCACACATGTCACTCGTTACGATTACTTTCTAAATTCTCCACTGGTCAATGAAACCATGACAATTGATTTGAAACGCTGCACTTGGATGTCAATTGGCTACAACTCAAATTGGCGCCCTTTCAAACAAAGTTGAATCAGTCGTGTGTGACTGTTATGAGGGCAAGTTTGGGCAAACGTATTTCGTTCATAACGAATAAAAAAACAATCAAAACTGCAGAATGAACAAGTGATAAATGCCCGTAATTCTAATCTGCCTATTTAATACCAAAACTAACTTAGTATCAAATCACGTTAATTATGCACTTAATGTTAATGACTGTTCTGATTTTGAATGAATATTAAAACACACTTTATTAGAACCAGTACAATTTTGCTCGGGTTTTTTTTTGACAATTTCAGCCTCAAAATGTTCTTATTTTTATTCTTATTGAACACTTGTTTCAAAGTTGTAAAACCTGCCAAATGATCTAGACATTTTTTTTGGGGGGGGGGGAATAGTTCATGGTTGTTGACAACTACACTTTTTTTTTTTTATTAAGAACAAACTTAATAAGAACAGTGAGGCTCAAATCGCCTGAAAAATAAGAACAAATTAAGAAAAATCT
>JANRMR010184999.1:0-11238 GCA_025434825.1 Bergia sp. 'catenularis'
CTACTACTACTACTATTACTACTACTACTACTACTACTACTACTACTACTACTACTACTACTACTACTATACTACTATTACTACTACTACAACCACTGCAACTAACACTGGCACGTCAATCATTGCTGCAAATACAATAAAAATGGTTATTACCATTATTTGTAGTAGTCGTACTAGTAGTAGTGTTAACAGTAATAGCAATAGTAAAATTTTAACAGTAGTAGTAAGGAAGGTATTTATTTATATTAATTTATTTGATATATTTATTTATTCATTCATTTACCTATTTGTTTATTTATTTATTTACTGAGAACTTTAATTATAAAGACAAAGAAATTGGCCAAATGTTATGATAATGAGAAGAGAAGAATTCTTGTACGTGGTGATAAACATAAATTCGTACTGCTGAAAGCCAGGCTGAACCGCTACTTGTTGTTGTGATGAGATGAGACGGTAATTCTTTGGTTGGGTCACGTCGAGCCTCACTTTGCTAATTTGATTATCATAGTTGAGTTTGTACAGTGGTGAGAAAGTTGCGAGCAGGTGAAACTCGCGACACACCATGTTGTTGTACTCACTCGGCAGCAGACTCGTGACTCTATATCGTGTATTGATAGTTGGTATTACGAGTAATGCATATTTTCCCTATTCGATGATCGTATTCCGATTAATACGTATACATATCGAGGGCTACAACTAAAATGAGTTGTCAATAACCGCATTTCCTCCCCCTCCCCCCTCCCCCCCTTTAATTTTTGTTTGCCAAAGTTTTATCTGCCAAATGCTCACTTTTCCTAGTTCAAATATTGACTTCATCCAGCTGTTCAAAAAAGCGGATTTCATTCATAAGTCTTTTCTTTAAAAATTATTTGTAAAGTTGCCATAGTAACATAGCTCAGTGAACTTTAAAGAGTATATACTTACACAGCTTTGTCAAATATCGCGATATATGTAACTGTGGTTGAGTCAATTGACCATATATCATTCGTTTTATTTCTCACTTATTGCTTTTTCCTTTGCGCGTACACGGAGACCCGATCACAAGTTAGTTCATTTGTTTCTCCGTCTGATAAACAGACAGACATAACGGTGGAGATTTTAAAATTATACTGCCTCCAGTCAGATTGCCGTCTGCCAAAGAAACCCTAGATTGGTTAGGTTTTCAGTGAATCTTGGCTCTCACGGTTAGATGCCCTGAAGTAGCTAGTTCGTCGTTCCATGACATAATTAATATTTCCATGAGACGACTTTCCCTTTCATCATGGAAAACGAAAGAAAATTCTTATTGTTTCGTATCAAAGTGAGATGCATATAAGTTAATTTTGTCCCAGTTAATAATAATGCCCAGAGCCAGTGGTTCAGCAGCTCGCGTGGCTTGTAGCAATTAAAATAACAGCCTAGCTTTGTCAAAATGAAATTTGCTTTTACAAAACATTCCATATCTTGTTTGGCCAATGGTGCTAAATTCATTCATCTGAAATGTGCTTATTTGTTCCTTTACATAAACTTCTTTGAAAAACGCAGAAAAAATCATTTTCTCAGATGCCCTCCATGACCTTTTATTTACAATGTACCGATTAACTCATTAAGCCTACTCGAAAACGGGGGCTGACCAAACTGGCTTCAACTTCGAGAATTTGCAGTATTCAATTCCTGATTAAATAAATTGGCTTAGAGTGATGATCTGAAACTGAGACATTTGGAAGAGCCGCAAAAACTATTCATTATCAAATTGAAGTGATTCCACAAAGGATAAATTGGTCGCTTTAGTCGTATAGATAAAATATGTCTACACATGTATCGAAGCCTTAAAACAACATTTTAGTTGTAGCTAAGTCATACACAAGACCTTTTTCCGTGTTGAGATGCCTCCCAACTTTCCGTTACAGCTTTAGTTTAGTCAAAGTTCTTGAAAAATTTCCAAGGTATAGTTGTTGTTTATGACTCTTAAATGCTCTTGTCCGTCATTTTAATCAGAAAAGTGCGAAGTTTGCGTGGGAGGTAAAGAGACATCCGTCTGCAGGTAGTACAACACACAGTTGAAACACACTTAGGCCCACTTTCAGTAACAGTTGGGTATAGCACATTTAATACATAAAAAATAAGTAGCTACAGAGCATGACTGGCTTGTTTTGGCTTTCAAACTTTTGTTTTCTCAAACTCTTACTGTCTGCAGAAGCGACTCTGTAATAAGGCTTTTTTAAAACTTGAAGATGAGGTCAAATAGGAACTGATATGCTTCTCTGTTAAACATGACCGAAAAAAATATGAAATATTTAAAATTGTTTATTGATTTGCGTTTTTTTCCCTTGTCGCCACCTATGCGGCTGTAGACTGTATCATATCATGCTGTGGGGTTTCTACCATATTAGTTCACACAAACGTTAATAGTGGAGTTGGCTAAAAATGGTCTTTCATTGTCAATTTCTGAATGCTCGCAACATTGGTGACTGCTAAACATGGTGTGCAAGTAATGAAGAAGCCCGGAGCTCGTCTAAATATTTGAGAAGTGCATGGTGATGCAAATCTAAAACTGATCTAATGTTCGTGCTTGCCAACAAAATATAGCCTGTTTACATGATCGACAAAAGCTCAAGAAAATCGTCGGAATATACATCATTATGCGTTCCATAAGTCGGACCACAGGATACCAAGACTAGGACAGAGGGGGGGTGAGTGGGGATCTATATACTTCACTTTGTTAAAATTCATCATAAGAAGAAACACCAAAGGAAGTACTAACAGTAACGTGTTACCATCCGTTTAAAGAAATATTTGCTGACCACGCGCACAAACGTAATAGACACGTCACTTTGTCATACGCGAGAAGTTCATGCGGAATGTAGACAAAGTAGATTTTATGGCGGTTTATTTCGCTGTATACAACACTAAACAATGAAGTAAATGGCGAGAAGAACCGCTTTATGGTTGACTGATAGTTCTGTAGCTCACAATACCTCATACTTATAGCACTTGACTCCACTTATTCTGTTTACTAACGTTAACTATGCTTGAACTTCCTTTAATATGCTGCAAGGATTTCTCAAAATTCAATGTTTTCATAAAGTCGGTGACCCCAAGCGGCAAGGTAACACGCATTTTCTGCATTCCTCGGTTTACACTCTAAGTGAACTGGTGATTTGTATTTCCTTTCAGAGTTTTTGCCCAGCTCTGTCTGTGTTTGGTTAAGTATATGTCCCATAATCAGCGCGGAGGCCCTACTGCTTGTCACGTTTGTAAATACAACTAGACAACAAACACTAGAAGCGTGGTCGTTATGCCCTTTAACAAACATCCATGGTGAACGTACTCGTGAAATGAATAACAGATAATCGTGTATTTATAGGAACTATTTCAAATTTCCCTATTATTCAGAAAGCAAGTATCCTTTTCGGCTGTTCATAATAAAAACACAGCCTGAGCAGCAATAATTGATAGATTCGGTGGTGATAGGTTTTCAATTCCTAAAATTGTTGACATTGTGTTTACTGGAAATAAGCCTCGGACGATTTCATAACTCGTCCAGTTAGCCCCTATGTGTTCTGCAAGTGCAACTGAGTTGACCGGTACGAAGTTGAATTAAGGGTGAGTTTGTTTGCGACATTCTTAATCAGTATTCGCAGAGTAATCTGCCTTTGACTATTCTACCATCTGGAACAGAGTAAACAATATATTTCAAGTATTTCAGAAAAACGTAACTACGTTCAAAATGGTTTCAGCTCTGGGTATCTTTTTTCTAAACTGTACACGTAGCAGATACCAACCCTTGTTGATCAAACCACATTGTATACTTAGCCCCATAGAATATACCCTATATATAGGTGCTAATCTCTCTCTGTTTCTAAACAGGGCAAGTCTGCAAATATGAGGAATTCCGCCATCGCAATTCAAATGTTTGTCTTTTTTCTTGCGGTATACATCACTTCGGCAGGTGAGTTGATAATGTCAAGATTTTTTGTTCTACTTGCTTGTGGTAATTAACGGAAGTCATGTAAGTACCATGGTCAAAAGATATTCGCTGTAGATTTCAAAATTACAGAAGATACATCCAAAAGCTTGAATAAATATATAGAAAGGACACTATTTTACGGTTATTTTTTGTCTTTATGATTTTAATCTAAGCGTTTTGGAATAAATTACATGTGATTTAAGACGGGTGCGACCGCAGACTTGACTATCATCTTAAATTCGCGTGATAAAGTTTCGAAAATCTGGCAAAAACGTCGATACAAACTTCAGGAAAACTATACAACAAAGATCTTCTGAACATGGCAGTCGTATATCTTCAGTTGACTGTAATGGCGCCTAGAGAAGAGAATACACTCTACCTGTTAAGAGGTAGCGCAGAATCCGGGAATCCATCAACACTCGCTTTTATTCTTCTGATTGGATCCTTGATCAAGGAGCCAGTATATATTAAAAATCTGTCAGTGCCCTCTGCACTACGACACAGTCATAGGGCTCAAAAGGGATTTACAAGCTGTAAGATACGAAAGTAAAAAATGCATAGCGTTTGTGTCAAATCTATTATCAGCTATTCTTAGTCCTGTTTTATACAGACGTTTGAACGCGAACTTGACTTAAGAGTTCAGTCGTTGAAGCCGTTAATCCCAACACAACATTTACAACTTGTTCTAGACTAGACGTGGTCTTGTATCAAAGCTCAACTTCAAATAAATTCGATTCAGGACGTCTCAAACAAGCTTTACTCACCGATTGCTCAGTCTTTCATTAACTCTTTTTGCATATTTTTTCGTTCAAACTCTTATTGAGTTGATTAGATAGTTCAGCAATACTCTAGAGGTTGATTTCGTCGATGGTGGGTATTTACTCTGGACATGATACTACTGCTTTTTAAATGAAAGTTCATGATAAATATCTCAAATTATATTTTGGTTCTAGGTCAACTGACCAACCCAAGCATGCGCAGTCTATATTTAGAAAATTTACCTAGTAATGTTTGTCACATCGCCTTTTTTATTTTTGTTGTTTTCATACGATGAAACTTATTCTTTAATAATCACTTAAAGTATATAATCAAACGGAAAATCAATCTTCTTTAACATAAATCTTCACCTGTAACAGTTTAAAACTCCTTCAATTTGCATCGCGCCAACAAGCGGTGTTTCTCACTATGTTGTGTTCTAGAATATAGTCGAGGGTTATATCGATACCTGGTAATTGTCCTATTTCTGGTCCCCAATTGTCGCCTGTTACACCCGAGGCATATTTCTATTTTAGACATAGCCTTACTTTCATGCATTAGGTCAAACGCTTCGAGTATCAAAATATTCTGTTCTCATATTTGCACCTCTTCATAACATATACAAAGTGCACAGCATGAACTTCCAGTCTAAACAGTAATGTTGTTTGTTTGTTCGTTTGTTGATTGTAAAAGCTCATTTTAAAAACTACAAGGATTTCGTGATAAAATGATAAATGCCGAATCAAAGATTACTAAGCATGAAGGAAATTTTGCCGCCCGCGGTTGACTAATGATCGTAATGCTGTCCAGCTGAGAAAAAAAGGGAAAGTCGTGTCGGAACGTAACAATAGCACATACAATGCACTAAAGAGGACTAGCTCCACATATTAACAAATGTCCTGAGAGTTTTAGCAGCTAGCTGAGACTTGAGGCTATTGGATTGCTCTTAATATGTAAAGAAAACACAGCTCATTTATACCAATCCTTTAAAGCCATAATTACGAAGTTTTCAGTTTATCTCATACAAATAGTTTTCTTTGTTCATCGGCACTATTGAAAATAACTATACTGTCCGACTTTTTATTAAAAAACATGTTAAAAGTGTCAAGTATATCATTACGCTCTCAACGATTAGTGGAAAATTTTAGAAAAGATTGGTTTGCAGAGTTCTGATTCATATGAAACTAATCCAAGTGTTTTAAAAGAACTTTCCTTGTTCTACATCCGCAAGACCCTTCTATTTTCCCCTTACTTGCAAAACTGACAAACTGTAAAAAAAAAACTGTCCCGAAGTTTCTTTTCGCAAAACAAACACCAAGCCATCACGCCTACAGCAAGTCGTGGCACAATCAATGTGAACAAATTGGACTGGTCTGGGATTTGGTAACAGCTGCTTTTCTGTTTAAACTGTCCTAATGACTCTCTAACGACTTGTGCATTAAGAAGCTTTGCATTGACGGTGCTAAAAGGTACCGCGTAATCGCCTGATAAACAACGGCTTCGAAAGGATCAGGGCCGTTTTCCTACTTCAAAGGCGGCCGCCGGGAAACATATTCAGCTGACAGGACTACCAACTGTCCTAGCTAGTTTATGTTACTAATTCTTGCAAACTCAATCGATACAAATTAAACATAACATGTATCAGTGACGCTGCCACGCCCATGTTTTTATCATCACTTGTCAGAACAGTTCTTATGAAATGATCAATGAGTACCAGCTTTTTTACACTCACTCAAATTCAAGTTTTTCATTGTCTTTTATTGCGACTGCTTACAAAGCAACTCTTTCGTGTTTGGGCAGTTATGTATTGTTCTAACGTGTTGATTGTTGTTATTGCTATTGCTATTGTTCGTATAACAAATCAGACAAAAGCTTCAAGCAGCTATGCGTTCGACCCGTTTTTCACAGTTAGCAACAAAATTCTAACAGTATATATTCAGGTGGCATCTCTAAGAGTAGAGGTTAACAGAGTTTGACAATAGTGCAAACGCGAAATAATCATTTGATTGGTTCCTTAAATAAGTTCAAGGCCAAGTAATATTAATTTTATTTTTCGTTTGATAGGCTTCTATTTATTTTTTTTACTTCAAACCTCGTTAGTTAGCTATCCTATCTTCTTTTCATATTGGAAAATAACTGCGATTTCACAGCTGATGCCCAGAGGGACAATGGCCGTAAGGTTTTAGTAGTTTGTATACCGTATAAGCTTCATTGAGCGACCGTGTTTATCAAGACCTGTTTAATAATAAGCCCTCATCCCTGTGTTTAAACCCTGTCTGAAAGGTTCCCACCCCCGCCTTTAGGCGCCCAGTTTGCAATAAACGCCTTCCTTCCTTATTAAGCAAGCTCTTAACAACCTTTCCTCCCTCCTTCTTCGAAAACGAAAAGTATGCATGAGTTGGATGTACATAAAACTGGTCTGGCTTGATGAAGAGTAGTACTGTCATAAAAGTAAACAGTTCAAATAAACTAAACACATGCAAATATGACACGACACGACACGATACATACAACACTGGAACAAACTGACTTTTCATGCATAGATTCAGACAAACACGCAAGTATGGTACGAGATAATAATCTTATTTTCAATACTGTTTTCTTAAAACTAATATATATGATAAGAAAAAATATAACACATAGCCACTATGTTTGTCTTTCTTAAGAGTTTGTTATTTTGCCACACTCTGAGAATGAATGGATTTTAACGAGTGAGATCACGAAATGTTTCAAGCTTGTTAATATTCCCAACTAGACGAATCGGATTAACGGAACCCAATGGTGTTAAGCTGGCAAAACGTCGCGGTCGACTGCCCATAGATTCTGCCCCTTGCGTAATTTATCTCAACACGGTCTTTGTGCAAGGTATTGAGCTCAAGGATGATAATATAAAATTTAACAGCAACGACATAACTTAAGTCTTCTAAAGCAGATGTGAGTGTCTAGAATACAAGAGGAACACTAGGCAAAACCAATTGTTTCTCTTGTTTCACAAGTGTTCTACAGCTTTTTGGGTCTTTATGTTAATCCATAGACTCGAACAGCAGTTAGCCGAACAGCTTTTATATAACAGAAATTGAAATAAGTATCTTTATGGAAACACTAGTTTCGTCATATGTTAGCCAATGAGAGAGCGCACTTTTTGTTCCCTATTTCATAACAATAACAATAACAATAATGATTAATAGAGTGATAACTATGATAATAGAGTGACAACACCTTTAGCTGATATTGATATATGAGTTTTCAATTAATTATCTCTGGCTCTGTTTCCAGATACCGTTTTTATTTTACATAATATGACATGTACAACACGGTGGCTTTTACTTACAGATCAGTTTGGAGAGAAACCATTGAGTTATCATCCTTCCTGTCTTGTTAAACAGCATTTGCATATCATCTTCACCAAAAGAAAACATCAGTTAAACAATAGTAGAAGGAGGAAGGCTAAATTTAAACTTCAGAAGTATATCCGAAACATCAATCAAGTTAAACACAGATGAGAAAGAATGAACTCTTTTTCATCCCTGATCTACTTTTACCTCCATTTCATGTTGATAAAGCTGTTTTGACTTGCTCAAAAAATATTGGAATCGGTTTTGAGAAGATTTTCGGCATTATATTGCTACAGGGCGCCTTTTCTGTCTGTGGCCCTAAATTGTGGAACGCGCTTTCACTCAAGATCCGAAGCAGTGATTCCACTGCAACCTTTAAGAAAAACCTAAAAACCTTTCTCTTTAGAAAAGCATTTTATTAACCAATTAGAGAATTTAGAATCTACACTATGCATATTTTTTGTCATATTTTTAATTTTTTGTATATGCAATAGATCTGATTAGTATTTTATTAGTACATTTTCTGCAATACTTTTAGTACATTTCATAATTTTGTAAAGCGCTTTTGAGCTTTTAGAAAAGAGCACTATATAAATGTATAGATTAGATTAGATTAGATTAGATCAGATCATCCCATCCATGTAAAAGGTACCTGCGAATCAGATTACTTTTACTTGAGAAACAATCCGGTAGAATACACTAAAATACGTTAGTAATTTCAGTTATTTGTACTTTAATAGTAAACAATAGATGCGACACTAAATAACGACACTATGCATTGACAATAACATTAACTTATTCTATGTTATTGTCTCATATAAACTGAATCTCCTAAGTTTTCTTTTACGTGGACTTTCGAAACATAATTTCCAAAAACGCAGGAGCCACTGTTTCAACTGCTTTACTTGTGAATTGAATACCAAATAATCTAAGAACCAACTTTTAGTTTATAAATCACTAGGCCACGTTGGGTCTTTATCCATGGCAGCAATAATTAACAATTAATCCTCCAAGTGGAGGTAACTAGTGAGTAATTATTCCCTGAAGTGGAGGTGAATATATTTGGCTGTTCACCGACACTAAAGATAAACGCTGAAAAGAACAAACACATTAGCCGATATACCAAACCAGTGAATAGAAGTGAAAAATTGAAGAAACTTGTTTAAAAGGAAAATATGGAGACAGTTTAAGAGAATTTAGTAACACAGTATATGTTGTGCTCGGTGTGGAAAGGGTTAAAGCGTATTTACGATTAATTATTTTCGGCTCTCTCGGCTGTTTGTACCTGTCTCGTTAGAAAAACTTGTAAAATGATATGCAAAGCTAAGAACAGAACTTTACCTAAATCTGTTTTTCGTAGCTCCTGTTGAGGAGCAGTGCCTCGCACTCGATGGTCGGTATTATCCAACGGGTTCTACCTTCACGACCAAAGATTGCTCCTTGTTGTGTTTCTGCCAAAAAGGAGGGAATCTGGGGTGCGTTGACCTGTGTCCCCCTGTTGCACCTACTGTCTGCCCATCAAACATGAAGTTGAAAGAGATCACATCTGTCGTCGCTCCTGGAGTAGGGGACGAAAAATGTCGTTGTGTGAAACGTTACTGTGTACCAGGAAAAAGAAAAGGTAAGGCTGGAGGCGGTAGCTAGCAATTTTTTACAGTTTCTAGTCAATATCTAGAATCATATCGGGAAGAACGACAGACACTCCAGACATGTGCACGCATATATTATGCCAACTATTTTAAGTTATTCTTTTGTTTTAGTGTTTTTCCTACTTCATCCCCTTCCTCATTGCCTCTTCCCTCTCCCTCCCATTCTCTTTCCTCCTCCTCCTCCTCCTCTGTATCCTCCTCATCCCTGTCCTCTGCTCTTAGTTCTCTACTCTCTCCTCCCCTCGGACACTCCTCCCTACCCCTTTCCTTTTTCTCTTCCTCACCTCTTCCTTCCTTGTGCTCTTCTCCAATCATCCTCCTTTCCTCTTCCTCCTCCTCCTCCCTTCGTTGTCTCTGCCCTCCTCCTTCTCTTCTCTTTTTCTTCCTTGTCTTGACTCCTCCTTTTCCTGGTCAAACTTTGAAACTCAAAGAAAACTAAGTTTATGAATTATGATTTATGACAAAAGAAATCAAGAAAATGTTAGTCACAAAAAATTTATTACAGCTAAAATGGGATTGATTAAGTGACTCCTTCTAACCAATTCTATAACCTATATAATGTGGAAGTTTGGGGTTCTTATGACAAAGCTGTTTTTTTCAAATGGAACAAATCTTTAATAGGAAAAGCACATTAAGGGAAGTTCATTTATCATAACAAGAGGAGATGTGAAGATTTACCATGTTGAAGACAAATATTTTTGAAGTTGCAGAAAACATTTCAGAGCCCCTCCTTTTGTCTAACAAAATTTAAGCCCCCAAATAGAAACAAACGAATAAAACAAGTCCATTGTAATTCAGTCTTTAACAAGTACCATTCGTCATCCCAAGCACTCTTACTAATCCCTTCTCTCTCATAATTAATTTCTACAAAATAGCTTCCATCAAAAAGCCACAAGTTCTGACTAATCTCTTAAATGAGTTAGTATTTAACAGTAGTATTTATAACATTAATTTTCTTGTAGTCAGTATTCAACAAAAATTTCAAATAGAGACTTGTACAGGACATCGCTTGACCGTCGAACAAAGCTCCCCTGCTTTACAGACAGATAACCTTGTCAGTCCTGTCATTTTCCCTATTACTTCTGGCTTGAAGTTATTTCGGCTACGATTTCCTGATTTAGAAATTTCTCATCATCAGATGGCCCATTCGCTCTCTTGGTTAACTCGAGTGCTTCATCATCGCTCTCTTCGAAATTGAGACCATTGAAGTGGAACGATGCTGAATTTGACTCTGAGGTCTAAACTGTGCCTGCAAACAAGAAGTCTACTTCATATATTCATAAACATTCTAGGTTCAAAACGCGTTACCGTAAATTGTAGACGTGAAGATGATGACTTTTCAAATAGTGTATTCCAGAACTTAAGATTGCCATCGTCAAGTCGTTCTAGATCTTTTTATGACATTTATGCACTTGAGACATTATGTTGTAGCTCTTAAAAAGTAATTTACCAATAAGTAATAGTCTCGTAAAATACAGAGGTTGACACTGTTGTATGGCATTCATTGGACAGTACCTCTCAATTTCTTCACGCCCCCTCCCTTCCCCCC